>CAODLS011363054.1:0-10082 GCA_948243855.1 Flueggea neowawraea | reverse complement strand
AGACGAAGTGGTGGCAGAGTGGAAGAAAGTGAAGGGGAAGATGTCTCTGCATGTTCACTGCCACATAAGTGGAGGCCATTTCCTCCTTGATTTGTGTTGTAAACTCAGATACTTCATCTTCTGCAAAGAACTTCCTGTGGTGAGTAGGTTTGAATTACCTTTTTCTTAAACTTATTCTACTTTTCCCTACAAAAATTCGGGTGTTCGTTTTGGTAGATTAAACAGAAGTAGATTGTAGTTCGGCAAATTTTACATAAAAAAAAAAAAGTTGAGACACATTTTTTAATCAGAAACACTGATGAATAGTGTGATACTGTTGAGTGAACATAAAAAACGAACATGTTGAATTGTTAGATCTACCAGAGAAAAAAAAATGTAAATTTTTTTATTAAAATTGTTATATGAACATAAATTTAAAACGTTGAACAAATTGTTAAATGTCGGATTTAAATATCCTTTTCATATTGGGTATTATTGTAGTATGTTGTTTTATTTGGTAAATTCTTGGTAGAGTTAGGTGGATTTGGTTGACTGTGGTGCAAGTTTTGTAGAGTTAGAATATTAATATAAATAATAAAAATCACATTACAGATTAATAGATTTTATAATAAAAAAATGATAAAAAAATCAATATAAATAAGAGATTGTCTTGTTTTGAAATAAAATGTAAAGTTACATTACACATACTGTTTACATGTACTTATTTTGTCTTGAATTAATACTCTCTCAGTTCCATAAAAATAAATTACGATATTTTTTATACAAATTAAAAAAGTTAGTTAGAGTTATTAATTTTATAAGAGATTTTAAAAAATATTCTTATAACCATTCAATAAGTAATTAATGATACAAATTATTATATATTTAAGTATGAACAATATAATAAAATGTGATATAATTTTTAGTGTTAAAAAAAGCTTATATAATGGGCTAAATAAAAAAAATAAAAAATAATCTATTTTTATAGGTACGAAGAAAGTATAGACTTATTATGTTCTCTACATAATTGTGAAAAAAAATAAAAGATAAAAGAAGGCACATTCTGTAAAAGCATTAACTTTTTGTAAAAAAAAATCAAATTTTCTGGACGAGATAAAGGTAAGTTGTATTTGTTGATAAAAATATAAAATGATTAAGAGAATTTGAGTATAATATCATATAACTATTATTGTTAAAAAAATACAAAAAAATAAGATTAGGTCTATCATCTGCAATGAAAATAAGACAAGACAAGACGGTTTGGTCAGAATAGATTAAGTAGAAGTAAATTGTGTCAGTAAATTGCATAATAAAGAGATAGATAAAATAACAGTCTCTTTAGATATTAGATTAGTTTATGCAATCTAGATCTACTTGAAACAAACACTCCCGAGTTAATCCTGATTAACAAGACAAGAAGATGGATGTGTGCAGGTATTAAAGGCATTTATCCATGGGGATGATAATTTATTCAACAGTTTTCCAGAACTACAAGAGGCATTAGTATGGGTATATTTCCACTCAAACATTCCGGAATTCAACAACGTAGAGTGTTGGGGACCGTTGAAGGAAGCTGAGTCACCTTCTTCCAAAAAAGGAGGGTCCCATGATGAGAAAACAACCAACTTGGAGTTGCCTCAGCCATGCGAACAAGACTGCAGCTGCTGTTTCCCACCAATGAGCTTCATTCCATCGCCTCCCAAACATCCTCTTGATAATGAAACCACCCAACCAGAATTTCAAGGACACACCCAACAACCCTAGTTCTTAAAAAAATTACATAAATCATCGTTCCATGTGTTGGTGGTGTGTTTGTAGATACTAATTAGGGATTAATTTGTTTTAAAAGGAAAAGATTGTTTGAAGGGATTAAGATGGGACTTGGCTTTGTTTGTAGTCCTCAAAAAAAAAAAAGGTCGATCCCTTGGTAGAAACAAGGAAAATACACACTCTATCTGAAAGGAATTCTGTAAATTATTAGAAATTTGTTCATGTCGTTTTGTGCTTTTTTAGTATAATATTTTGTTGGCCTTTGAGTTCAATGGCCTTGTGCATTGTTTCTAAGAATGGTTTAGTTTGTGGTTACGTTACGTGAATGTAATGTGATACTTTGTAAATATTATTATTATTATTATTATTAAAAATTACGTCTAATTGGCCTCAAGAAATATTTTCAAAAAAAATTAATTGAATTAGTGGTCATCTTAGATATAATTAAATAGTTCAATTGAATATTTATAAAGTATTATTATTAAGAGGAATGTTGAAATAAATAATTCACGAAACTGCAAAACCAAAAATCTGTGTCAGCTATGAACAAACACTGCCAAAATTCAATTTTTTTGGGTTCACAAGTTTTTTCCAAGAAGCAATTGAGAAAACTGGAGGAATTTAGTAGACTACGCAAAAGGGATGAAGATCTGACCAAAGAAACCATACCATTGGGGCGAATTTTCCCCAAACTTGCATAACATAAATTGACTGAAAGTCTGAAACTTACTATGAATATGAAAAGTCTGCCCCAAGAGTAACATAAAGTGGAACTAAAAATTACTTACAAAGAAGTAGGCAAAAGTGCCATACCCAAAAGTCGAAAAAGAACATACTTCGCTGCTGCCATAATATACAGTGCAAGGAGCTCTTGCATTCACATAAACTGCACCTTCCAACTATACACTTATAAATCAAAGGCAAAAGTGATAATCCAATAATTTGCAGAACCCCGGCATGGCCTTTGCTCTCATGCTCAGTATTTTCAAGTCACATGCAACTTGCTGCCCCTAGATCGGTTGGAGACAACCAATCTAGACAAGGGTTGGTTTGAGAAAACCAACTACCAAATATGAGTTGGTTTGAGAAAACCAATCTGCTAAACGTAATTTTGGTTCCAGAACACCAATTCGATGACGAATAAAGACCGTAGAATATTTCTCATCTGTGAACGTAAGTAACGGCGTCAATACTTGATGAAAGAGACTGCAGCAGTTACCTAATCGTGGTTCTCCCAAAAGATGATGCTCCAATTTCACTCAGTATTCTGCAGCATAGAAATATATGAGTCAGTTTTTCGACCTAAATCAAATAATACAAATCAAAACACATTTGAGTGTGTGGGTAAGGAAATTCAGTACATGAAAAACATGCCTATCATTCGCCTTGCATAAGCACTAACCTTGCATTGTTTGAAACCATACGGGTGTCATAAAAACTAGCCAATTTCACTTTATTATAGAAGAGTATGTGCCTTGGTAAAAATTTGTTGTTTCAGGTTTTAGATTTAAAAAAAATATATAACTGATTCAATAATTACAATATTCAATAAAATTGTACAGTTGACACAAATGTTACAAATTTCAAGAGCATTATTGGTTTAAAAAGTAAATTTAACACTCCAAGTTTATAACTTTTTGTCTTTAGGAAAATTTATGTGAAATTATAAAAAAGAAGTAAAGAAATACATTCGAATTTGTTTGACATGTTCAGCCACTATGGATACAAATTGTACATACAACAAACGTTTCAACCACAATTTTATCTTTTGCACAAACAAAGGCATTATAAAATGATATGAGGCAAAAGTATTTAATCATAAATTATTTTTAATAATCATAATTTGCACTTCAAGGTAGACTAAAAAGTTAATATTTTTCAAACAATTGATCATTTTATTTTATAGGTGTTAATTATTTGTTTTTTCTTTAGACCATATACATTGATCATTTTATTTTATAGGTGTAAAAGACCATAAAGTGTGAGTTCGAAAGCTGCTATAATTTGTATTCTTATGGGTAAAGATATCTTCAGAATTTACACCCGCACATAAAATTTATCAAATTTTGTTTTCAACTAGAATGCAATGGGATTTATGCATAACTGAAGTGTGAAATAACAAAATTATTGCACACGTGAGGATGAGATAGCAAAAATATTACACACATGAGATGATAAGAACTACTCTCCCAAGGCAATTTTCACTTGCATCTAGTGTTTTACCTGAGATTTAGGGGATGGGAAAACATTCCAAAACCGTAGTGTCTCATCTCCTGCTCCTGTGACAATTGTCTGCAATGAAAATATCACAAACAAGGAAAAAATTACGTCAAAATAACTCGTAACAGAATAGAGAGTAATTACTAGATGGAAGATGTTCTACCTTTCCATCTGGAGATATGGCAAGATAAAGAACTCTGTAAGTGTGCCCTGTAAGAGTTGCCATCCGAAAATTGACAAACACAGATTAATGCCGAGAACAAAATACATACATATATATATATATATATATATATATATATATGTATGTGTACGTATGCACATACGTACACACATATGTACACGTACGTGCACAGATCTGTGTACGTATGTGTACACATACGTACACATATATATGTGCACATACACACACGTGTGTATGTGTATGTATGTGTGTGTATGTGTGCACACACACACATATGTACACACGTGTGTGTGTATGTACACATAAATATGTGTATGTATGTGTACATACACACACACATACACACGTGTATATATGTGTGCACATGCACACAGATGTGTGTATATGTGTACATACATACATATATTTGTGTGTATGTGTACATACATGCATACACATACATATATATGTTTGTGTACACATGCATACACATACATATATATTTACATATGTATGTGTGTACACACACACATATATATGTAGATATGTATGTATATGTACACATGTATGTACACGTGTGTATGTGTTGCACACACACATATGTATGTGTTGCACATATGTGTGTGTATGTGTATGTGTAAACATACATACATATACACACACATAGACACACATCTGTGTGTATGTATTTGTGCACACACACACACATGTGTGCACACACATGTATGTATGTGTGCACATGCACATAGATGTGTGTGTGTGTGTGTGTGTGTATACATACATGCATACACATACATACATATATATATGTATGTGTACATACATGCATACACATACATATGTATGTATATGTGTGTGTACACACGCATAAACATATATGTAGATGTGTATATGTATGTGTGTGTACACATACATATATATGTGTATGTGTGTGTACATACACATACATATATATATATATGTATGTATACATACATATATATATATATATTAAATACACTGTTTTCTTTCTTACCTTTGACATGGTGGGATATCTCCATACAATTATCTGATTCTGAGAATAACCATGAGTACTGACAAGTTCATTGACATTCTTAGACCATACAAGATTCCACACCTACAAAATTAGAAGTGGATATCATTATATCTCAAGTATTTACAGAAAAAGATGAAATTTTAAACAAGATGGTATGAAATTTAAGGTTATTTTGTACAAGTGTGTTCACTATAAAGCACATCACATAGGATCATAGTTCTTCTTCCTGGTGCTTCCTTAATACCCTATTAGTTTTCGGTGTACCCAGCGCATATCTATCTTGTGAAATATTTTTTAGTATTTTTTAATCTGGCATAGAAAAATCATCGTCAGAAAAATACTTCACCTGACTACCAGTATCCATGCAACTGAGATGAGTGTTAGTGGTTGTATTCCAGAATCGTATGCACCTGTCAGCTGTCTCGCCCCCCGATGCAAGAAGTCCATGAAGATGTGGTGACCAAGCAATTGCTTTTACAGCTGCTGTATGTTCACAATATTTCAGCACAGGCTGAGTTGAATGTTGATTCCAAACAAAAAGCTGCATACGAGTCATGAGAAAATCAGCCACATCTTTGGGATAGAAAGATTGCAGTTCGGCCATTCATGATAAAATGAATCACAGGTTACTTTATTATCATTTCCACCAGATGCCAACTCACGATTATCATAAGACCACTTCAGTCCACAAACCTAAATTACAGACTATATAAATATTAGGCAAAGGGACAGCAGATAGCACTTGAAATCCCTCACAGCTCTCATCCCAAAGCAAAATAGTTGCAGTGCAGACAGAAAAGCTAAAAAAAAATGATCCCACAAAAAAAAAATAGAATTGACCGACCAAAGAGGTTTGGATGCTGATTCAAAATGTACATAATTCTTACCTCTGACTTGTGTCCAGAAAGTTTGCTAACAAAATCTTCCGGGGCACGTATATCTCTTTGAAGTATACTCGTCCCGGCTACCTAAAGACAACACAGATGAACTCCAGGACAATGCCCCAACACGAAATCTGTGACCCTCCATGATTCTTATCCTCTTACAACGAGAAGCATCCCAAATCTACACAAAAGACAGCTGAAGCCATTAGCCAAACATTGCCAAATTGCTAATAGTATATTAATTAACACAATGGATCATTAGCACAAAATGCAGTGGTGTGGACCAACCACAGTGCTTGACAGCACCAAGAAATGAAGGAGAGCTCATAAATTGTCTTCATGTAATCAGAACAGATGTCTTGCTTAAAAAGTTACAATTAGCCAAGGAAGATAAACCAAAGTATTAATTTTCTTCATGGAGACACGGTCTTATATAAGTTTCAAACATGTGGAAGAATATATAATATTAGTTTCAAAAAATTAGGCATTTGTATCAAAGGGGGGGAAAAAGCACTTTCATGAAGTAAAAAGAGAAGCAAATTTCTCTATAAAATTAAATTGGCATTTATGTTTCACTCAATTTGGATGGCACATACTGAAGCTGGGCATGAAAAAGCAAGATGGAGAGTAATCTAATTTCTAGAAACATATAATTCTTTTGCTATTTCATGAACCTGTTTGTAGATGAAAGAGTTCATGATATGTGCAACCTGAATTGCTAATAGCCTTGTTAACATTATTTGGTTTTACATTTAATCAACAAGTTGTGCCAACAAGTAACAGAAAGAACAATTTCTACCTACTAGTAACAACGCTAATTATGAGTTACATACGACATACAAATTGTATATGCACATAGCTCCACAACAGAAAAATTGATAACTATAAACGTAATACTACTAAACCTAGAACATTATAGCACTTGTTCAAGAATATTATCCAATTTCTACTAACCTGGACTTTCCCATTGTTAGTTCCCACAGCAAGATGTGTTCCACGCTGAGCCCATCCCACTGAACATACGCTATCATCAATCCCCAAATCACACAATTTAGTCACCTGCATTCACAACAAGAAAGAATAAAAACTAACCCCAAACCAAACAGACCGCCCTCCAACAGTCAAAATTTTTTTCCACAGTTGCTCTCACTAACCTTGCTACTACAAGCATTCCACAAATACACACAATTATCCAATCCCACCGCCAATACATTATGCGACGACCAATCCACCAAGTTCAAATAGAAATCATCTTGCAGCGCCGGTGCATCCAAAACCTAAACAAAACCCACATACAAAAATACCAAATTCACAACAGCCCACATCATGAAAACCACAAATTTACACTTAACTACTTAAGTCACAAAAATTATACCTTATAAGGTGATCTTGGCACCTTTCTCGGAGCCTTAACTGGGCTATGACTGATTCCCGGACCCACATCATCGAACCCAAAAGGGGACAAAGAATGCATAGACTGTCTCGTCTCCGTCTTATACCAGAAAATATTCCCACCACCACCTCCGGCCACCGCTCCGTCCTTCTTATCCGGAGTGTGAGGCCCAAATAGCGCAGCACGAAGAAGCGCCGCGTACGTGGAGGAGCTATCCTCCTTTCCGAAGCCGTCCTCCGCCGAGGTCGGAGCTGCGGCCACCGCAGGAGGCGTCGGAGAGGAAGGAATATTAAAAAGCGCAAAATTGGAGCTGGATCTGCAGGGGATAAACCTGTCGGAGTAAATCGGGCGAGACGGAGAAACGTAATGCTTGGAATTGATAATCCGGTTCACGTGCTCTAACGACGTGGAACTGGAGAGTTCCCGAGACTGAAAAGAAGAAAAGGGCCGTGGTTTCAACGGAGTAGCCGGAGAATCGCCCATTAGGGTTAGGGTTTGGAAGAGTTGGGAGTGGTTAGATCGGTCGTTGGTAATCGGAATCGGTTAAATATTTTCCCGGGAAAATTAAGTAACCGACAATGGAAGGATTGTCGGTTGGAATTAGTGTTGCTTTTTGCGCGTAAATTTGTGGGGGTAGGGATTGGGTGTGCGAGGGTCTTGGAAAGTTATGGTGTGGTGCGGTTGGAGTTAGTGGTGCCGGAATATTTTTTATCATTAACAAATTGAGAATTTGATTTTTTTTATAATAAGAATCGAATATAAAAAATTGAAAGTTTTCTTTCCTAAATAAGAAGAGTAAGAATATTTCCAACAATACTCTTTATTTGCTTCTCTATAATAATATATTAAATTCACATTTTCTCTATTATTTGTTTTGATATTTAAACTCAAATTTATTTTTTTTTATTTTATTAATTAAATATTTTAATACTAATTTTAAAAAAAATAGAATGATGAATCATAATTCTATATTTTTGAAGAGTTACTATTTATTTTCTACACATTTTTTTGAATTAAAAATAAAATATGAATTAAGCAGATAAAAAAATAAATTTAATTCAAATTTTATAATAAATAATAAAAAAATTAAAATTAAATATAATATTTTAAGGATCCAGATAAAACACGCTAAAAGGACAGAGGCAGGTGCGAGCAACCAGAAGCATAGTCGTCTTGCTTCTAGTAGATTCCAAGTCTGTATATGTTTAATATATCAAACGTATAAATGCATTATTAATTTTATATGTATCGATCATTAATAAATGCTTTGTTTTATATATAGCCATCTAGGGCTAGATATTGGGTATGTTTGATTTGGTTCAAAACAACCCGAATAACCCAATCAATCTGCAGGAACAAAAGTAATCAAACAAAAAATTAGTTCAGTTTGACTTGAATGGAATCGAACCGATCAGTTTAGTTGGTTCATCCAGTTATTCAGTTTTGAGTGGGGATTTTGAGTTTTTGACTGTGTTGAGTAGAATTTCTCAAAGACCAAAATAAATATGATTTAACAAAGGGTAAGGTTCTATAAACCAAAGACCAATATCATTACAAACCAAACTAAACTAATAAGAATCTAAACCAAGATCACATTTTTCACGACCGGTTTTCGAACCATGACCGGCATGCAAGGCAGACCATCTATGAGAGTCCGACCTATCTCACACAATCTTCAAAGAATCAAAAACGCTACCCATTTGATTATCAAAACATTTATAAAAAACATTTGATGGTAAAACATATGCATATAATGTTATACAGAAAACTCATTAGCATTTTAGGATAAAAATCAACTATGTGCTACTATAGAGTTAAAAGATAAGGATATTATGAGTGGTTATTAATACCTTTTGGATTAAAAAATTCACCTCAAATATTCCAAAGAAAAATGGATAATATTTATAAGGATTATGAATTTATATTTGTGTATATTGATGATGTGTTAGTTTTATCTGATGATATCACTTCTCATTTAAAACATTTAGATATATTTATAAATCTTTGTCTAAAAAATGGACTAGGATTATCAAAGAAAAAATCTAAGATTATGCAAGAAAAGATAGAATTTTTTGGTATGAACATAGATGGAAATTGAATAGAATTACAGAGTCATATAATTGAAAAGATATCAAAATTTCCAAATAAATTAATCGATAAAAAAAAGTTCAAAGTTTTTTAGGAATACTCACATATGCCTCTGATTTCATAAAAGATTTATCTATGTTAAGAAAACCATTTCAAGATTTATTAAAGAAAGACAAGATATTTAGTTTTAATAATGAATTGGAAAAAAAAGGTTAAAAACATTAAGGAACTATGTAAAGATTTACCTAAGTTACAACTACCAAAGGACAATGATGATTTAATATGAGAAACTGGCGCTTCAGAATTTTACTGGAGTGGAGTATTGAAAAAGATAAGTTATGATGAACAACATAATAAGATTGGTGAAAATCTTTGTAGATATTGTTCAGGAATATTTTCAGACACATAATCTAGATATCATATTAATGAAAAAGAATTATTGGCAGTATTAAGAAGTTGTCAAAAATTTTATTACTTTTTACTTCCTAAAAGATTTTTGTTAAGAACTGATAATACGCAAGTAAAAGCGTTTATTCAAAATAATTTACC
>CAODLS011363044.1:0-28853 GCA_948243855.1 Flueggea neowawraea | reverse complement strand
AATTAATATAAAGAGGCTTGGTTGTCTAAAGAGATTAGAAATTATGACATGTCAAGAGCTAGTGTCATTAGTGGAGGGAGAGGGAGGCATTTTTCCTCCCAATCTTCGAGTTCCAGAAGTATGGGATTGTGAGAAGTTGGAGAAGCTACCAAATCACATCTCTCACATATTTGAAGGTTTTTGGATGCCCAAAACTAGTGACATTTCCGAAAGGAGGTTTGCCAGATAGTGTGAAGTGTGTGGAGATCAAAGGTTGTGATTCCTTGGGGAGCCTACCAGAAGGAATGGTAGTTGATGAGAATGGGAATTCATATAGCGGACAAACCTCTCGTATTGAGCAATTGAGTATCAGTAAATGTGACGCTCTCATGTTTTCTTCAAATGGAGTTTTTCCTGCTACGCTACAGTATCTTGGGATTAGTAATGGTTTGACAGCACAACTGTTTGGGTCACTACAAATGCAAAATCGCCTCTCACATCTCACTTCTCTCGAAATATCAAATTGTTCGGAGTTGGTGTCATTCCCAGACACAGGACTATCCATCCCCACCCTGTCGTCATTTGGACTGCGGAGATGTAGGAAGTTGAGGAGCTTGCCCAATCAAATGCACAATCTCACCCCCTTCAAGTCCTACATTTACTTATTGCCCAGAAGTAGTGTCCATTCCAGAAGGAGGTTTGCCTCCAAACTTAATTAATCTCCAGATTAGTTATTGCAACAAAGTGGGAAGACATCCATTGTCAGAGTGGAGGCTCAATGCACTCAACCTAGAAGAACTTCATATTTCAGGAGTTATGGAAATGGTATCATCCTTTCCAGATGATTCGCTTCTACTTCCAACTTCTCTAACCGAACTCTAGATCACTGGATTCCAAAATCTGAAAACAATATCAAGCGGAATCCAAAGTCTCACCTCTCTTCAATGTTTAATGATTAGTGGTTGTCCTAAACTCCGGTCCCTGCCAAGGGAAGGCTTCCCACCCTCACTGGGACGCCTATCCCTTTACAACTGCCCACTTATGAAACAACGGTGTAGAAAAGGGAAAGGAGATTATTGGCCCCTCATTGCTCCCGTCGCCCTTTTTGACTGTTAATGTAAGAGTTTTGATTTTTGTTTTGCATGCGCCTGTGTAATGCAATAGATTATTGTAAAACGTTTTATGTTCAGTTTCTTTGCCTGGGAACATCTCATTATGGGCAAACAAATGCCTCAATAATTAAGTTGAGAGAAGCAGTTCTTTTCCAACTCAATCCGTAGTCGTTGTCTCATGCGACTTTATTCCTAGTTAAATTCCTAAATTGAAATTTTACAGTAAAGTGAGGAAATTAGATTGTTGAAGATTTCAGTTTTGTTCTTATAAAGCTGTGAGTTTCTGGAAATCAGGCCAATCCAGTGTTGACAATCATATTTTTCAACGTGTTACTGTGGATTAATTTTCTTTACACAGTGCAATAATCATTATTAGCCAAGAATTTTGAGGCAAAAATCAATGCTCTTGCTGAATATATACATGTTAAATCTATATTTTCTTCTATAATGTATTGTAGAACTTTCATTTCTTATTTGCAGAAGCATGGACTCATTTGAAAATTTTGACACCGACGGCTCAATAATCTGTGATGAAGAACGTTGATGCAAATATTGTGGATTTATTTACTTATGTTGCTCATTTGAAATATGGAACGAGCAAATTTGAAGCTCCACATTTCTACTTGCGCTAGAAGAAATACACATAATATAGGTGAGTTACTTGTTGGACAAAATTCAATGTCTTCATGTGGTTCTACATTTGATGCTGAAACTTTTAGGGATTTATGGAGTGATGCCATAATCATGCATGATCTCCCTGTTCAATTTGTGGAATGGGATGGGATAAGAGAGCTTTTTTTGTATTTGCAACCAGATTTGCATGTTGTAACAAGGAACACTTGCAAGGCTAATTGCATAGAAATGCTTAAAAGAGAAAAACTTGAGTTAGAGATGACCCAAGGGTGGATCAGATTAACTTTAGATTGTTGGTTATCTTAACTACCGATGAGTGCATATGTTTGACTGCTCATTTTATTGATAAGGACTAGGTATTGCAAACGAAAATTTTGAACTTTTGTTTCATGCCACCTCCTTAAAATGGGATATCATTATCTGAAAGAATTCATAATTTCCTATGTGATTGGGGAATTGATTCAAGAGGTTTTTCATTGACATTGGACAATACTTTTGCCAATGATTCTTGAGCTGAATTGTTAAAAACAATACTAGCAGAAAAATAACTTTTGAGTGATAGTGAATAGTTTCATATTTGGTGTTGTGCTCACATTCTAAATTTGATGGTTCAAGATGGTTTGAAAGCTATAGATGGTTGTGTTGAGAAAATTCGTAAATGTATTAAATATGTGAAAGATTCTCAAGTTAGAAAGGAAAAGTTCTTAGAATGTGTTGATCTCGGTTCTCTTGATAGCAAAGGAGAATTAAGGCAAGATGTGCCAACTAAATGGAATTCCACTTATATTAAGGCTTGATGGTGCTTTGTATTTTAGTCAGGTTTTCATGTATCTTGAATTAAGTGACTCAAATTTTAAGCATTGTCCATCTAGAGATGAGTGGGATAAAATGGAAAAGATTGGCAAGTTTTATCTCTCTTTTATGATATCAACTGTATTTTCTCTGGCACAAAATCTCCTACTGCAAATTTGTATTTTCTTTTGGTGGTTAGTGCTTATTTGATGTTGAAGGAAGAGGAAAAGAGTGGTGATGAGTTCATGAGTTTAGTAGCTAAAAAGTTGTTTGAAGAATTTGAGAAATATTGGGCCAACTTCAACAAGATACTAGTTATAGCAATGATATGGGATACTAAGAACAAGTTTGATTTTGTGGATGGTCTTTTAAGAAAGTTTATGGTCAATCAAAAGGGTGTTACTGAAGCATCAAATTTGAGAAAAGATTTTTTTTTTCTTTGAATGCATCTTATCCTGTTATCCACTCCAATTCAAGTTCATCCAATCATGGTGCATCATAGAGTTACTTAACTAGAGATAAGGAAGATATATTGCAGGAATGTCACTTCTTTTTTCTTGCTATATTTTTATTTTAATTCTAAACATTTGCATATGGTTATGTTATTTGAGAGTATTTAGCTTTGTGTTGTTATAAGTTTGTCTTTTAATATGAGTATATGTTTTTCATGGTATTTGGTGAAATTTCTTCCCAGTAAAAGATTTTGCTGCAATTTCTCCGACCGTTGGTGGCTCCTTATGGTTCTAAAATGCTAGCGGCTCGGTGATCCACTGGTTTATAATGACTTGGTGATTCAATGGCTATGGTGACTCGGTCAAGAATTTGGCAAATTCATTTGTTTATTTATCGTACTGTTATTTAGGAATGAAGAAACTGAAATTGAGAATTTAAAAAAATGTCACTACTAGATTGAGAAATAACAGTCCTTTGCTTATATTTGAAGTGTTGCAATTCATAAATTTGTGAATTTTTTAATTTATTCCGTTCCAATTCTATGAACCAAAAATTCTTTAAATACGGATTTAATAATTTTCTTTGAAATAAAAATGACAAGCTATGTCTCTTGATACCGACAGATTTATAGCTCACTGGTACTGAGATCGTCTCCAACATTAAATGTTTGAAAATAAAAAACCGTGTAAAATCTGAGCATCGGATTACATTTTACAAAACAGCCATGAGACTAAATCTTCAAGATAGCTACTTAATGCAAACTTATAACGATTGTCATATTTTCCAAAAAAAACATTAATATACAATACAGGCAAAAATAGAAACATATAGGTTATCACTTCAGCCATATGCAAAAAGTTTCACCACAATGCAAGAGAAGCCTGTTGAAGAAAAAGGCTAAAAGAGAGACTGAAAGCCTGTTAAAAATTCAGAGAAAAATAACTTCTGCTCAATCAGTTCTATGTTCTTCTTATGCTCCAACTACCAACAGCTATATCTCTTCGACAATATGGACAATCCCCACAAGTTCGAACCCACGGATCGAGACAAGCAGAATGGAACCTGTGGTCGCAAGGCAGGCGAATAAGCTTGTCGCTTTCTTTGAAACTCTCTAGACAAATGCTACAATCATATGATATCTGCAAATTCTCTCCTTCCAAATCCTTTTCTTCGCAGCTGAATACCTCCAACGGCAAACGCTTGAGGGCCTCTGGGGTTAGACCTGGCGGTTTATTCTTGTATGATCCCTGTATTCTGGTTTGCAGTCTGAAGTTAGAAAAAGAAGATCCAGAAGACCAGCCTGTAGAAACGTCAGCTTCTCGGTGTCCAGAACCAACAAGTCTCAAGTTATTACCAAGTCCAATCTCCCCATTATATGTTCCACTTGATGGTCTGCCCCTTTGCCTAAACAGAGCCAAAACAAATGAAAAAGGTCAGCACTTTAAACAAGGATCCATTACTTGTCAACCATGGACCAGCTGTAGAAAGAAAGAGTTTTTAATCATTTTATGATTAACATTTGACATGCTCCAAATAATGAACATATATGAAACATGCAAATTTCTTAGGTGCTGACAGCAGGTGAGGACAGAAATAGTTGTATTGACTATGATAACAATAAAGTAAGAAATTTAAAAACTTCTGAGTGCAGAAGAACCAAACTGCAAAGGAATTATACTAGATACTGTACTTTTGCAAAATCAGGAAACAAACTGACAACTCTGCAAGGGCCAACTGCACAAAAAAAAATGAAACAAGCCCTAAAGAATCATAAAAGGGGATATTAGAAGCAGAGTGCAACACTGGTGTCATACCTGAGATCAATCATTCCCAATACAGAAATAAAACCGAATCCAGTACTCAATATCTCCTGACTCACAGTAATATCTCACGGTATGATCATTAAAACATTAAAATCCCTTGCATTCAGATTAAACCAGCATAGCTGCATAACAAGTGTGACCCCTGCCTGCCACAACACACATTTCTTTTGCCCTCACCCAAATTTCGCAAAAGCCAAAACAGAAGGAAAAAAAAAGTACATTTTTGTGTTACGTCAAAAGTGCAGAGGACAGCAAACAGGACCATACTATATGCAGTGTTATCTCAGTGAGAAAAATAAGTGTTGGAATTCAACAGTAAAGCATCATCAGCTAGCTGCTAATATGAGATTGATATGTAAAAAAAACATGGTAGCATAATGCCCTAGTTAGTTAACTAACCTGGTAGCAGAAAGGGTCACCCCACTTAATCTCTCAAGAAGCCTTGCTCTAGCATGTTGTACAGCTACAGGAAGCCTCTCATGTCCTGCCAATCTTGGGCTGCTTGTGCTGCTAAAAGTTTCTGCGCCAATACTGGTACTTGCTACAAAGGGGCTAGTATCTTCATCAAACCAAAGGGAGGCATGGTCCTGACAATTCAAGTGCAGTATAACTATAAGAAAAATGTAGATAGTAGCATTGATGAACCAATAAATAGTTCTTAGATGCAGATATGAAAGGAAATACATAATGTTTATGAAAAACAAAATGAGAAATCTATAATCAAAGATGAGGGAAACAGGCCTAAAGAAAAAACGAATTAATAAGCTAATGGGTTTTTTTTATGAGCATTTTAAAGTTGCTTAACATGTCTTCTGAATCTTCTTGGGGCATTTATACAATATATTGATCACATATCCATTGGAATGAGAATTCTAACAGTTTGGAAAATTTCAAGAATTCTTTCAATGAATGTACTGCTGTTTTGACACAATGCATTTGGCTAAATCTTTTCTCAATCACCTATCCTCTCACATTTGTTTGAATCAGAAAACTAAATGTTATAGCTGTTCAGTCGGCTAATCAATATCGGTCACCTAAGTTAGTTGATTATGCTCGTCTGTGATTCTTTCAATCATGTGAGGGTCTTCATTGTGTGCTTGAATTTTCTGGGTTTAAGCATACTCACCTAAAGTAAATTTGGTCATCTAAGCTTGAGCTCCAAATACTTAACATGTGGCACAATCCTGATCACCTTGGGTGGCTAAACAATTATTAAAATGATGTTGCCGGAGGCGAGTTTGGTTGCCTACATAGGCCGTACCCGACCAACCTTCATATTTTTGTGGAGTTATGCTTTCTTCATGCAATATGCAGCTTAATTGGCTTCTCTAATGCATAGATCTGGTCGCCTTCGCCTAAGAGGACCAGACTCACCGATGATATGAGCAATTGTTGTTTGAAAACTTTTTAACTCTTTCCAAGTTTTACGTCACTCATCAAAACCAATTGTGGACATTAAAAACCATCAGAAAGTGGATTGAAATACATGTACATGAGACACAACCAAATAACAAAGATTCATTGCTTTACCCGTTGTAAACATCATTAAATTATCTGTAAAAGAGAGAAAGCCCTCTTTCTACCTTTTTTTGAAAAAAACTTCAAATAGATAATTTGAAAACACAAAAGTTGGACTTCAATTTAAGTTTCGAAACAAATAGATGCTCATAATACCTGAATCAAAATCAATCTTTTGATTCTTAAAATCAATTGAAAATTTTCCAAATTGGTTAGCAATGTGTTTGAACCTTCAAAAATATCTTACGCCATTGCTTTCTAGAGAATAAGAACATTATTCTTAATGGTTTGAAGACCTAACAACCGATAGCTCTTAGAACTGCAATTCTCTACGAACATCAATTCATTCACTACATCATGACTAGTCCTTGCACAATTAAATTAATAAAATTTCAAGGAAAAAATCAAATTTTAACCTCAAGCAGTTAATTCGTAAATTAGCTAATTCCTTGAGCCTTGATAAATCACTAGAAAAAGATATTAAATTTATATCAATCTAATTTTCAAAGAAAAAAAAATTAACTGCAAGCAAATGTTATAATTCAAACTCGACAGATTCAAATAAATAATATCAACGCTTACGGGGAGAGCAGAGGGCCGATTGAATGGGTGCCGGCAATGAGGATTCCTCCGAGGATCACAGCCGTCCAGATCACGGCGATCACGATTATGATGATGATGGCGACGATGGTAATTATGAACAAAACTGCGGTCAGAGTCGGAAGGTTCGAGATCGAGCTCGGTAAAGGAGCGTCCCACGCGCGACCGCCGGGGAAAGAACAGTTCCGAGGCGCTCGTCATACACCAAAAACCGAACCGGTTGGGGTTTTGATTGTTGTTGGAAGCAAGCAGGCAAGGTGAGGGATCCTATAAATCGGGGGAAGTCAAAGAAACTGAAATTGAAGAGCGCAATAAAGAGAGGAGGAGGGTGTCGTCAACAGAAGCAGATTCGAAGAAATGGTACGGAAGTTTTTTGGGGGGGGGGGATGATGGGGATGGAGGGGAACTGTGACGTGGACGTTACAACAAGGCGTTAGATTTTTCTTCTGAGTTTTTCTTTTTTTGTTTTTTAACTTGAACAAAAGATGTTTATATGACTTTCAATTAGGGTTGGTAATTTTCGAAACAATTCGATTACAAGATATGACTTGACATAAAGTTAAGTGAGTTTGGATTGGTCATAAATAGGTTCAGATCATAAACTGGTCAAATTCATTTATGATATAGGAAAAAACGAATTAAACGGGTTCAACTCGTTTATGACTCGTTTACTTGATCGGATTAAATATGTTAAATGGGTTATCCGACCCGTTTATAACCTGTTTAACCCATTTACTTAATTTATTTTATGAAATATTTAATTTATTATTCTTATTATATGTATTGATATATATATATATAAGTGCAAGAAAAAAAGAGATGAAGATTATTAAAAATAATAGTTATATTTATATAGAATTAAATTTATTAAAAAAAGATTGTTTTATGTTGGAAATTATAAATTTTTAATGAATATTGTAATTTTAGTTATTTTGTATTTGATTTACCTTCATTTAGAATATTATTGTGTTGGTGGATATTATAAATGAATATTTATTATTTTAGTTGAAGTTATTTTAGTGTTAATTATGTATTTATTTGTCTATTATAAATAAATTAAATATGTTAAATAAATTAAACGTGTTAAATAGGTTAAACGAGTCTTTTCATGTTAAACGCGTCACGGGTTAAATAAACGGGTCGTGTCGTACAACCTGTTTAATAAACGGATTGTGTCTAAGTTGACGTTAAACGGGTTTAGGTCGTAAACGGGTCGACTCGTTTAACCTATTTAAAATTCGGGTCATAAACAGATCGACCCGTTTAGATTGATTGACCCGAATTGTCACCCCTACTTTCAACCAATTTTCGTGGCAATTATACATGTGTTGTCATATTAGGATTGCGCGTGGCAATTGTACCAGGTGATAGGATGAATGGTTCGGGTCCCAACCAAAGAGGGTGTCATTTGATGTTCTTGTTGATTGGAGTTTGGAGATTCTATTTTTTAGTCTTTCATCAATTCAATTCCAATTATTGTTGAAGTGATTTGATTTATAGTAATAAATTTTATTGGCTATTGGGTATATTATATAGATTACTTTAATTTGATTTCACAAGACCAGTAAAAAAGTTTTGTTTATGTATGTGTTGTAAACTTTTTTTTTACAGAAAAAATGAGAGTTGATGACGACTAGTAGTAGCATATCTTTGTTGGACGTAATCATACAAACATTACTCTTTGCTGCGAAACGTTGGAAGAATCATAACTAAATTTGGTAAGATGATCGAGTCTCGTCACTCCAGCACCTGTTAGGAGCCAGACAGACTTACAGAGCTATCCATCATGCTCTAATACTTGACTTAGGTTCAGTAATCAAAGGACCACAAGTCGCTCCCCCCAGGAGCTCAAACCGGGACCAAGTGAACATGGGACACGCTCCTGGTCCGCTGGGCTGAGAGGTGTATGTGTTGTAAACATATGACATAACAAAAGTTATTTGTTTTATGTTGTTTTGTACACGTTTTTATGTTGGTCGTGTATATGTTCTCTATTTGTAACGTATACATATGTAACAAAAACTATTTTACTTTATATAGCTTTGTACACACTTTGTACACATTCTTAATTGGACAATACCATATGACATACGAAAGCTATTTTAGTGCATCTAGTGTTGTCATGATTTTCTACATGTTCCATACTCCTTTTTGTATAAAATTTCAAAACAAGGCATTTTCAGATTATTTTTTACATTTTTTAAATAACATTTTTTGCATATATGGCGTTGTACACATTTTGTACACATCTTGCACTCACGGCAACTTTATACAAATTCCAAGAAATACTTTTTTTAGATTATTTTTCGTTTTTTCCTTTCAAGTAATTTATCAATTACTTTTTTGAAATTTGACAATTTTTTAATATATTTATGTAGTTTCCTTTTCTTTGAAATAAAATCATTTTTTTATTCCGTTATTTTTCTATTCTTTCATTTTGAGAGAGAAACAATTGATGACTAAAATACTATATTAACAACTCAACATTTGGACATTGTTTTGTAGACAAAGCTCATCAATATGACAGTGCCTACAAAAATTGTATAGGCCAACCCTTGCGTTTCAGGACCGTATATGCAAATTGCATCATTCTCAATGTTGAAGGATATCCTAGTATTTTGATATATATAGAGGATGAATAACTTTCATTAAGATAAGGGAACACCCTATTGAATATACGCCTACTATTGTTAACCCAACATGAAAAGCTTCATTTTGACGTCGCATCATCTGCAAATCACTTATATCAAATTAAGGGTCTCATGGAGATTAATGGTGGGGATCATTGGTCTCTATTAGTGTTAGTGGGGACTAACAACAACAGATTAGATTTTGGCGGATTAGACTATACTAGTCTGCCCAAGCAGCTGGGGTCTACTAATAATAAACTCTAGCTGTCCCTCATAACTTATTTTTTTATTTTTTAAAATTCTTTATAGTTGCAAATTTTGCAACCATGACCGTTGTAAAATAACGATCACGTCATTTTTTAAATTTTTAATTGAATTAGAATTAAACATTAATTCGTTTTAATTAATTAATCAATTAATTGTTGAATATTTTTGTTTGCTTAAATTTTTCTAATACAATAGTATCAAAATATTTTATTTAATTATAGATTAAATATTCTATATGAATAATTGTTTTTAATAATATTTGTTGTACTTTTATTATTACGAGTTACATATTTCTAGTATTTTGAATTCTATGTCTAATGCAATCTTTAGTTTTAAATGTAATTTAATTTTCAATGTCAATTTACTTTTTATGCAATTTTAAACATGATTCAATTTTAATATTAATTATTATTTTGGTAGAATTTTTTTTTGTTATTATTCGTTAAATATATAATGTTTTGCCAATTAAAAATATATATTTGTTTATGTAGGAAAATATATTTTTACAATTTTAATATCAGGTTGTTGAGCCATTTTACGGAAAATAAGAAAAATCCTTCTAAGTTTTGGTGATCTACAAAACAACTGAAAACTTAAGCAAAACACGTTAATGAATCTCTACAGACATGGATCAGACACTAACTCAAAATGCTCCAAAGCCAAAATGGCATCAAAGTTCACTAATGGATAGACAATGCATTTTGTTATGGCATCAGCGCATGCTAATGAAGATACAACGCACCTTAGCAATCATCCTGCAATTCTGAAATTTATATCAATGGTACTTCAACACGCTAATCATTGAAGAACGTGTGGATTTATTTTTTTGATTATTCCATAGAACACATCTAAGTGCGTAGGTAATTCAAGAAAGTGCGTAGTTGAGAATCAAGACTTGATCTACGTCTCTAAAAAAGTAAACAACACGTGTAGACGATGATTGAAGCTTACTGCTATATTACTATGATTCATTAAAGCGTGCTAATGAAGCGAGCTATATTACTATGATTCATTAAAGCGTGCTAATGAGGAAATGCTCAAATCTGTTTAAGTTGCATCAAGGTTCTTGCATTCATGAGACGTTATTCAAGTCAAGAAAGCTCGTTGTTGAGCAAAGGCATCATCTTTGAAGAAACTTAGATAACACATGTTGTGAAGGCAAGAACGTGCATAGTCGTGGAGTACATCAAATACTGACAAAACTGGTATACACTCATCGAGAATGAAAATTTAAATATTTCTTAGTATGAGATGATGTCAGATTAAATGGTCTGATTCTTCAAGACGACGAAGCACATAGAGCATTTACCAAAGCATGTTGATGTCTTTATCAACGACCATTGAAGTTTGTTTAGGCACACTGATGGAAGTTCTTATCAAACAGAAGCTACTAGAACTCAAACAACTCGCACTGAGAGGCTACAACACACGCTGATTGATGATAATTTATCTGAAGAACACAAATTGATATCATTAACGCACGTTGATGAGGTTGACGTCTGTTAAAATTAGAATATTGCCCTTCTCTCTCAACGGCTCTTTTAAGGTTTCCAATAGCTATTTTTGGGATATTGTCTATAAATTGAGCTGTCCAGAACCGAAGAAAGAAGAGAGACTTTCCCAGAGTGTGCCCAAGCTTTGCTACATTGATTCTTGACTTTATCTCTCTTCAAGTTTCCTAATTCCTCTTATACCAATTGAGCCTTGATTTACATTTTAATTATTGGGTTGGTGTGAGATAGTGGTTGAATATTTGTGAATCCACATAAAATCAAGCTTTGGTATTAAAAGCTTGAGGGTAGTATAGGTTTACTTGTTAAAGAGTTAAAAACAAGAGTGATTGCTAGTGAGCCTAGGAAAACTATTGTTGGTTTTCTTGTTTCGGCCTAAAAATAAGTGTGTAGAAGGTTTCTTGTGAGCCTGCAAAACAAGGCCTTGTAACGGTTTGTCTCCACCCACAAATGAGGAAGATTTAGTGGATTCAAACTCTTTAGTGATCTAGAGGAGTGGACATAGGTCAAAGAGGACCAAACCATTATAAATTAAGGACTTCTCTCTTCTATCTCTTCATCTCTTTACTGTTATAAAGTTCATTTTATTGTGGTTGTTTATTGAATTTAATTTCTATTTTGGTTTTGAAATATTGTGCAAAAGGTTTCAAAAAGCTTTCAAATTTTCAATTTAAATCCAATTCACCCCCTCTTCCATTGCCATATTGGGATTATAATTGATATCAGAGCTTGAGTGCTCATATTTAAGGTTTAATCACCTTGAGTGTAAGATCTAAAATGGCATCCTCAGGAGACATGTCTAGGTATGCAGGTCTATCCATTAATAGAGCTCCTTTCTTTGATGGCAGTGATTACGTGTATTGGAAGACAAGAATGAGAGTATTCCTCAAATATGAAGTCGATGAAGTTTGAGATACAGTAAGACTGGTCCTTATATTCCAAAGAAGACTATTGATAGAGTGGAATCACTCAAACCAAAGGCGTAATGGACTAACTTTGACAAAAAGTTGGTCTGCTTCAATAATAAGGCAATGCACATTCTGTTTTGTGTACTTAGGAAAACCCAATTTAAAAAAGTCCAGCAATGCTTACAGCTCATGAGATTTGGAGAACGTTGGAGATAACCTATGAAGGGACATCACAAGTGAAGGAGAACAAAGTGTCACTCCTTGTCCACAAGTACGAGTTGTTTAAAATGAAAGAAGGAGAAGGCATACAAGAGATGTTTGATAGATTCAATGACATCTTAAATGGGTTGCAAGCACTTGGAAAGACTTACTCAAATTTTGAGCTTGTGAGAAAGATCCTAAGAGCTCTACTAAAATCTTGGGCTTCAAAGAAGGATGCAATTTTGGAAGCTAAAAATCTTCGGCTTTGGTATCTGTCCAGCCTACACCTATAGACTAAGGCAAGTACACCTATCACCTATAGCTAGTGGACCTATAAGTACCGAGTGTCGTATCCCTTAGAGATTAAGATTATTAGCTACTCACATTCACTATGTTATCTAACCAACAAATTAAGTGATTTCAAACTGATAAAATTAATGGAAATCAACACAAGAACAAACACGAGCAGTAAAAAAGATAGACCAATCGATAGAAAGCATCACCTAGACGTTGAATCCCCTTAGACCGAACCGAGTGACTATGTCTCATTATTCAAATAGTTATTCAATAATTGGACTGTGAAAATTATTTTGATATATTAACCTCTCTTTCGAGTCAGCTAACGCCTAATGGCTAGGTTGATTAATTTGAATCTCTTCCTAATTAAAACTCCTATCGTTGTTTTATCATTCTGTGAATTTCTCTATTAGGTTTGACCTTAATTCAGAAGGTTTATGTCGACCTATCTCTAGGTTTGCATGCAACTCCACTAAATTATGAATGATATATCACACAGAAAATCTCTCGATTACTCATGCATGAATCAGTAATGGAGTCAAAAGGCTAGCAACAATCAATTCAACAATTGACAATATAAATCATAATTGAGTCTCAATTTTATTACAAACTGAATGAATAACAACATATCAATCACAAGAATAGTCTGGGGTTCATCGCATCTAGATGCACAGAAAATTTAGTTCATATTTGTAAAGAGATAAACAATAAAATACAAAGAGAATCTAGAGAAAGAAGAAGAACCCATGACAAATCCTTCAATCCTTTGCGTGATTCCTTCGATCTAGATGCGAATCGAGTTCTCCTTAAGTTCCCACTTCTTCTGACACAAAACTGAGTGTGTTTTACATCTGTGATGTTGAATCCCCTTTTGTGAGTGCATTTCTAGCTTTTTTATCCTTGAAAAATGCAATATGGGCAGACATGGGGCAAGACACGACCGTGTCTTAACTTCCTCAGGCCGTGTCTGGAATAAACAAGTTCCAGCACAAGACACGACCAAAGACATGGTCGTGCATTTGGACCGTGTCTTCAGTTAACACCTTGAAAAACCTTGTTTCGTTCATCCACAATCCAAAACTTCCATCACACGGTCGTGTCATGACTAGGGATGACCTGTCTCATCCCGAAAGCTCAAAAAGCTATCATTTTTGTTCCGGTTTGGCTCGTTCTTGTCCAATTCCATCAAAGCGTTATCGATCGACCTGGAAAATACAAATTAAAGTATAAAAGTACCGGAACTCATGATAAACACTCAAATTACATGAAAAATAATATAGAACTGAAGGTCGAAACATGTATAAGTAGGCATTTATCAGGCTTCATCATCACTTCTCACACATGAGATGAGGTTACATGAAAATGAAAAGTAATCCCCAAAAAGTGACAAAAGAAGAGGAATGGCCTTAAAATTCAGAATTGTTGAGGAATATAAAGATGAAAAAGAAGAGGGCACTGATGATGAAGAAATGGCAATGTATGCTAGAAGATTCAAACGGTTCATGAGAAAGAACAAGCCTTGGAAGAAAAGCAAAGAACAAATCTCAACGGCAGAATCGAAGAAGGATTTCAAAAAGGACTTCAATAAGGACACTTCAATCATTTGTTATAAATGTAACAAACTTGGCCATATAAAGCAAGAATGTCCTCTTGTCAAGAAATTTTCCAAATACTTCAAGAAGAAGATAGGAAGGCAATGGAGGCTACTTGGAGTGATAGTGATAAATCAACCTCGGATGAGGGAGATGAAGTAGAAGAGATGGCCAACTTGTGTTTGATGGCAACGAAAGATCAATCCTCAAGTGATGAGGAAGATGAGGTAATTGAAAACTACACTATTGATGAATTGCATGATGCTTTTGATGAGTTGCATGATGAATTTCGTAAATTAGGTGTTAAATATGTTGTACTAAAGAAGAGTTCTAATGATCTTGGTGTGAAATTAAATGTTTTGAGTAAAGAGAAAATAGCTTTAATTGAAGAAAACTTGCTTTTAAAGAATGAGGTTGAAAATTTTTCTAACATTACCTACAAGCTAACAAATGGAAAAAAGAACATTGAGAAACTTTGGGGTTCTCAAAGACAATCTCTATCCAAACATGGCTTAGGCTACAACCATTTCACACCTAAAAAGTCTTCTAAAACCATTTTTGTGAAACAAATCAATTTAGTAGACAATGCATGTTCATATTGTAGTGTTGATGGACATTTTGCTTATTTTTGTAAGTTGAGATTGAATAGGAAGGTTGGAACTAAAAAGATTTGGGTTCCAAAAGGAACAATCCCTTCCAACTTGATTAGAACTAACCTTCAAGGACCCAAGAAAGTTTAGGTACCAATTTCAAAGGTTTGATATGTCTTTATAGGTGTGCATGCGAGCTAAGGCGAAGAAGAACATGTGGTATCTTGACAGTGGTTGCTCTCATCACATGACAGGAGATAAGGCCATGGTTTCACATATGTCACCTAAAAATGAAGGCTTTGTAACATTTGAAGATAATAACAAAGGTAAAGTAGTTGGTGAAAGTAAGATTGATAAGTCTCCTAACCCAACCATTGATGATGTCTTACTTGTTGATGGATTGAAGCATAACTTGTTAAGTATTAGTCAATGTTGTGATAAAAATTGCAAAGTTGTGTTTGAGCCTACTAGATGTGTGGTATATGATGATCATGATGTTGTTTTGTTTGTTGGAGTAAGGCATAATAATATATATGTTGTTGATTTGCTTAACTCTAAAGCCTTCAATGAAAAATGCCTAGTTGTTCTGAACAATAATTTTTTGTTGTGGCATAGGAGGCTAGGACATGTTAGTATGCATATGATCTCTAAATTGAGCAAGGATGATTTAGTTAAAGGATTGCCTAAACTCAAATATGAGAAAGATTTAGTTAAAGGATTACCCAAATTCAAATATAAAACAGATCTAGTTTATGATGCATGTGTCATGGGAAAGCATGCAAAGTCTTCATTTCATAGCAAGAACATCATTTCTACATCTAGACCATTATAATTGTTGCATTTGGTTTTGTTTGGTTCAATGAGCACTTTGAGTCTAAGTGGTAAGGCATATTGTTTTGTCATTGTTGATGGTTTCTCTAGATTCACTTAGTTGTTCTTTCTTGCATATAAGAATGAAGCATTTCATATATTTGTGTCATATAGCAAGAAGGTTCAAAACGAAAAAGGGTATGCTATTACTTTCATTAAAAGTGATAGAGGAGGTGGGTTTATATGTGAGCCATTTGTGGCCTATTGTGAGGAGAATGATATTTGTCATGAATTTTCTGCTCCAAGGATCCCTCAACAAAATGGTATTGTTGAAATAAAAAACTAGAACTTTGCAAGAAATGGCTAGTACTATGCTTAATGAAAACAATCTCCCCAAGTACTTTTGGGCCGATATGGTTAACACTGTAAGTCATATAGTGAATAGGGCATACATCTGATCCATACTAAAAAAGATTCCTTATGAGTTGTGGAAAGGCTGACAACCCAACATGTCATATTTTCCTGCATTTAGTTGAAAGTGTTATGTCCACAATAATGGAAAAGAAGCCTTAGGAAAGTTTGATTCTAAATCCGATCAGGGCATTTTCCTTGGATATTCATCCATAAGTAAAGCTTTTAGAGTTTATAATAAAAGGCTTGAGAATGTTGCAGAATTCATTCGTATTATTTTTGATGAAACTAACAATTGTGTACCTATAATTGTTGATGATGATGATGCAAGCTTAGGTATTGGTGAAAAGCTCAAAGATTTCAAAATTAATGATCAACAAGAAGGGTCTTCCAATCCTAACCAATATGAATTATAAAACAACTGAAAAGTTACGTTAATGAATCAATACAGATGTTGATCAAACATCAACTCAAAATGTTCCAAAGCCAAAATGGCATCAATGCTCACTAATGGATAAACAATGCACTTTGTTATGGCATCAACGAATTCTAATGAAGATACAACGCACCTTAGCAGTCATCCTGCAATTCTAGAATTTACATCAATGGTACTTCAACACGCTAATCATTGAAGAACGCACATATATGTTATCTTGATTATTTCATAGAACGCATATAAGCGCATAGATAATTCAAGAAAGTAGTTGAGAATTAGGACTTGATCTAAGTCTCTAAGAAAGTAAAAAACACGCGTATATGATGACTGAAGCTTACTACTATATTAATTTGATTCCTTAAAGCGCGCTAATAAAGATCAAATCACGTTGTCGAGGAAATGCTTAAATATGTTCAAGCTGCAACAAGGCTCTTGCGTTGATGAGATGTTATTCAAGTCAAGAATGCCCGTTGTTGAGAGAAGATATCATGTTTAAAGAAACTGAGATAACACACGTTGTGAAGGAAAGAATGCGCGTAGTCGTGGAGCACATCAGATATTAACAAAACTGGTATACGCTCATCGGGAATGAAAATTTGAATATTTGTTAGTACGAGGTGATGTCACATTAAACAGTGTGATTCTTGAAGACGACAAAGCACATAGAGCATTCATCAAAGCACGCAGATGTCTTTATCAATGCCCGTTGAAGTTTGTTTAGGCACGTTGATGGAAGTTCTTATCAATTAGGAGCTACTAGAACTCAAACAGCACACGCTGAAAGGGCTACAACGCAAGATGATTGATGATACTTTATCTGAAGAATGCACATTGATGTCAATAACACACGTTGATGAGGCTGATGTCAGTTAAAATCAGAATATTGCCCTTCTCTCTCAATGGCTCTTTTAAGGTTTCCAATGGCTATTTTGGGAGATTGTCTATATATAAAGCTGTCCAGAATCGAAGAAAGAAGAGAGACTTTCCAAGAGTGTGCCCAAGTTTTGCTACATTGATTCTTGACTTTCTCTCTCTTCAAGTTTCCTATTTCCTCTTATACCAACTGAGCCTTAATTTACATTTTAATATTTGGGTTGGTGTGAGGTAGTATTTAAATATTTGGGAATCCACTTGTAATCAAGTTTTGGTATTAAAAGCTTTAGGGTAGTATAGGTTTACTTGTTGAAGCCTTAAAAACAAGAGTGACAGCTAGTGAGCCTAGGAAAACTAGTGTTGGTTTTCTTGTTACGGCCTGAAAATAAGTGTGTAGAAGGTTTCTTATGAGCCTGTAAAACAAGAACTTGTAACAGTTTGCCTCCACCCACAAGTGAGGAAGATTTAGTGGATTCAAACTCTCTAGTTAGCTAGAGAAGTGGACGTAGGTCAAATATGACCCCATCACTATAAATTGACGACTTCTCCCTTCTATCTCTTCATCGCTTTACTGTTATTAAGTTCATTTTATTGTGGTTGTGTGTTGGATTTAATTTCTGTTTTCTTTTTGACATATTGTGCAAAAGGTTTCAAAAAACTTTCAAATTTTCAATTTAAATCTAATTCACCAAACTCTTGAATTGTCATATTGGGATTACACAGGTGACATGTGTGACACTTCAGCAATTGTCATCCACTTTAGTATTCCGTTAAGTCTATGTTGGCATTTGACAAAATATTTGACGAAAATTTTAACCCATGCTAGATGTGGTATAATGCGTATAGTTTGGACACTTTTTTTTGCTATTTATAATAGTTCAAATCAAAATTGATACAATTAGAATAGTTTAGGAATTTTTTGTTATTTATGATAGTTCATGCGGCTATTTATGATAGTTCAAGCCAAAATTAATACAATTGGAATAATTTAAGTCTTTTTTTTGCTATTTATGATAATTCATGTCAAAATTGATATAATTGAAATAGTTTGGGTATTTTTTTGTCATTAAGCCAATCTTTCATGACGAATGATCTTTCCATATGACAAATGGAACGACTAGACTACGAACGGTCTATCTTCAATCATAAACGGAGTGAACATACTACAAATGGATCAAGAACACTGTAAAAATATAGATGCCCTCTATTAGTATCCGTACGGACAAAGCACATCGTAAACGGGCTAATAACATGCTAGCACCTTTTGTGAACTCTCTCTTAAAACTCTAATATTCTCTCTAAATTTTCCAACTCTAGTGAAAAAAATGTATGCATATTTTTTAGGGCCTATCTACTTTTCAACGTATAAAAAATTTGATACTAGTAACGTAGCTCTATTCTTATATTAAGGATAGACTAAAAGATTAATTTACTTATCTTATATGTTTTTATCACAGGTATTACCTTAATTATATTTTAATAAAAGCTTATTGCTAAATAATGAGAGAAAATCCAATGTTTTATTAGTTGTTTGGTTATGAAAAAAAAGAGATTGAACAATCTCAACACCTTTCTAAACAATCATATACAATTACAATTTAGCAAAAAAGTCACCTGCTCCGCCATCTCAGCTGGTATAGTAAGTGGCGCCCTCGCGCCTTCCGTATCAAATGCCAAAGAAGGTAAAAGTGTTGCTGAAAATAACAATTTAGTGAAGCATGATCCAATAGATAGGAACACCAAAGTGAAAATTTAGTTATGTGAAAGAGATAGAGAGGGGATATGGAAGAATGTGAGATAACACAATTATGAGAGTGACAATTTGGTCTTAAAAAAATTGATAAATATTAAGTCCGTCTTAAAAACTTTTGAGATCCCAGACAAAAATGATTTTAGAGACTTTTTATTAATTGTATATATATTATTTAAAATTTATTTTTTCTATTTTTTGAGAGGAAAAATTGATAATTAAATTTTTATATTTAAGTTTAGAAAGAAAATCTTTTTCAATTGATAAAATAGCCAAATTACTTAGTCTTTCTTCTAACATTGTTGAACATAAATAAGATTTAATTAATTTCAATTCAAAAAAGCTTTGTTCTGCGAAGGCTATAGTAATACGAATAATTAATAAAATTCTATAAGATATCCTTGCATATGGAAAAGAATTTATCTTTTGAATGAAATTTAATATTGCAAGTGATGTTTTTATATCTGTGGTTATAATTTCTTTTAAAATTTATAATTCATAAAATAAATCTATACCATCAATATCACAATGCATGTCATGTTTTAGATAATTTTCAAGATTTAAACACTTTTGTTTCAAATTATCAACATCAAGAGATTTTAGTTTTTCTATGTTATAAAGAAAACCAAAGTTATCTTCATATATTTTAAATTGTGCAAACTTATTCTGAAGAGATGAATAGCATGATCAACTAAATATGTAAAATAATTAGTTCTAAAAAATTCTTCACAACATAAATTTATCTCCTCATTTTTATTCTCATCAAATTGAATCTTCTTTATTATTGCACGTTTTTCACGAAATTTTGTTTCTATATTCATTAAGGTCCTTTCTCTGTTTCTTTCTTTTTTGTCCTATTAATAACGAATCCTTTTTAAAATGATAGTATTCAAAATTTGTAAATCCCATATAATATATATTAGTAGGGTTCCCTCTCTTTTGGAGGCCCTAGGGGCTGGCCTCATAGGTGTCGTATCAACAAATATGGCTTGGCACATTAAAACTAAAATTAATAATAGAGTAAAATTCGAGGGATGCTCTAAGTGATACTTCAAAACGCAGGTACCAAAACGGACATTATTTAATACCTCAGGGGCGGCTATCTGCCCTATATTTTAACGGTGACAACCGGCCGCTCAACGGTTACAACGGCTACAGTTACCGGCCTAGAAAAAGGAAACCAACCGCCGCTGTTCTTGAGTCGGTCCGGCGTTGAGTGAAATTGATTGCGAATTGAAATGAATTACGATATCTCAAGTTTTACATGTTATCTGCGTTGTGCTTGAAAAGCTGATGTCTTTAATGGCCGATCTGTTGGAAGAATTCTGGAGACTAAGTGTAAGCCTTGTCTTTTTCAATATTCCGCGTAGTTTTTAGCTTCTGGGTATTGCTTTCGTTGTTTCATTAGTGGTAAAAATGGGTTTGTTTGATTTTTCTTCGTCGTTGGTGCGGCACATGGAGGAAATCTTTGATGAAATTTGGGTTTTGGTTGTGTTGACAAAATTAGGGTTTTTCCCTGTTCTTTTTGTTTTTTAGAGGTTGGACTGGGTTCTTTACAGCCATTTGAATAAATTTCATGAAACAAGTGCAGCTGAGCTACGTTTTGTTGTCTCATTGAACAAAAATGGTGATATTGTTCCTCCATGAATAAAAAATTTCGATCTTTGATAGGTATTGTTATAGTTCTTTTTTACAAATTCATTTTGTGTTTCAACTTATTTCTGAATTTAGGATTGAAATGGGTGAGAGCGAGAGGCCAGGCTATGCTTTATGTATTTCAAATATGGAATAATTCTTTGGAAAATTAGGAACAAGGAAAATTCTGATATAGTCACTGTTAACCTTCATTGACAAGAAATGGAGAAAGCGTTGTGTAGGGTTTCATGTGAATGTGAGTCCTGTTTTGAAATTTTGTCTGATTTGAGAGTGTTATTTTTTATTCAAGGAGCAGTGGACTGAAGCACCACCGCAATATGAGCATATTGAACAAAATAAATTTTCATATCGAAAGTAAGTTCTACGCTTCTTTGTTGTTGCATTTTCCTCTCATGTCTTGCTTGTTAGAGATTAAGTTTTGGTGGATTACTCTTTTAAGTTTTACCTTTGTAAAAGTAAGTTTTTAACGATTCTATTGTTTTGGAAGGAATACTTTGCTCTGCCTTGATATCTTGTGACTTGTATAATTGGACAAAAATGTGTTGAAATGGTGAATTTTGTGGCAACACAATGTGCTTCATTTTACAGTAAAGTTATTGACTATTGATGGATGTTTTTGGTGCCTTCAATGTCTGAGGAGCTGGTTGGTTACTCCTGTTTTACCATGACATGTATCTTGGTGTTATAAATTGGCTTAACCAAGGCTTCCTGAATACTTGTTTGTTCATTTTCAGTAGGGATAGAACTGAATATCTTGGTGTTTGCCCACAAGTTGACAAAAGAACTACATGTTTTTTTTTTCCAAAAAAAAAAGAAACTATCATTTTGGTTGCCCACATTTTGAGATTCAGATGCATGTGATACACTAAATACTTTTCTGTGTTTTCTTCGCTTTTTTTTTTCTAGGCACAAGAGGCAGAAGGAAGAGGACATTGCTATCTGTGAATGCAAATATGATGTCAACAATCCTGCGAGTGCATGTGGAGAGAACTGTTTGAATGCATTAACAAGCTCAGAATGCATCCCTGGTTATTGCTGTTGTGGCATCTATTGTAGGAATCAGGTTAGTATAATATTAGAATCTTCATTCATCATTTTGAACATTTGTGTTGGACTTTTGATGTGAATTCATGTATCCATTTTTGAGACAATTCAAGCATGTACATTAATTGAGCATTAAATGAAGTGTTTTCTTTTTTTTTTTGTTTTCTAGTTTTGGATAATCTGACATCATTTTCTACCTTTTGTCTGTTGCCTTCAGGTGAAACTATTGAACTTAGATTGTATTGATCTTATTCTTTGATCCTATGGATTTAAAAGGAATTTTTATTTTTCGATTAAAGGCACAGAGTAAGGCTAGTGTTGATGCTGTTATTGTTTGCATTGAAGAATTCATTCAAAAGGTTTCATTTTCGAGTCATAACAGAAGTAGTTCAGATAAGTTCAGTTGAAATTTCAAAGAAAGTTCAGCCTTACATCTGGTGGGTGGTTAGAGCCACTTGGTTACAACTATATGTATGCATGTAACACAAGTATGTAGGTGTATATATCTTGACAATACTGTGCATTCTCCATACCCTCGCACGGGGTATTACACTGAGGCAGGCCTATACACCTTTACCCTTCCTTGGGAATGTTTTCTGTATTTTGGGTGCTGAAGACCCTGAAAGTGTTTTTTTTTTTGTCTTTTATCATCTTATAGAGAATGGCCCTTGAGAAAAACTTCTAGATTCTTAAGAAGTCTTCCAATTTTAAGTTTAAATGATTGCAAAACTAATAAGTTGCTATTTTAATCTTTTTGTTGTCAACAGAGATTTCAAAAATGTGAGTATGCTAAAACAAAGTTATTTAAAACTGAAGGCCGTGGCTGGGGTCTTCTTGCAGATGAAGACATAAAGGTAAGGGTCACTGGCATGGAATGTGTATTTACAAGAGAACAAATTTTCACTTATTTTAGCTGGGAAATTAAGTAGTTTTATATGGAAGTTATATATTTATTCATTTGTGAATAGCATCTTATGATGAATAATTCAGGCAGGACAGTTCATTATTGAGTACTGTGGAGAAGTAATATCATGGAAAGAAGCAAGGCGAAGGTCACAAGCTTATGAAAAACAAGGTGGGAATTTTAGTTTTATTATCAACATGTCTGCACTATATTCTTTTTGATGTAAAATTGTAATCTCTTTCTATTTGGCATGATGCAGGCCTTACAGATGCGTTTATCATTTCGTTGAATTCCTCTGAATCGATTGATGCCACAAGAAAGGGCAGTCTTGCTAGGTTTATAAATCATTCATGGTGAGCTACTTAAGTCTAAACATTTGGGTGTGTCCTTTCGGAACTTGCTATTTACTTCCTCATACACTTACATTTTGTTCTGTTTTGACATTGGCATTACTTGCACATAAAAATTTTTAGCCAACCAAATTGTGAGACGAGAAAGTGGCATGTTTTGGGAGAAATAAGAGTTGGAATCTTTGCGAAGCAACATATTCCTATTGGAACCGAAATGACATATGATTATAATTTTGAATGGTATGGTGGTGCCAAGGTCCGCTGCCTCTGTGGGGCTATCAGCTGTTCTGGTTTTCTTGGGGCAAAATCGCATGGTTTTCAGGTAATTCTAGAAACAAAAAGACTGAATATACCCAAATGCTAAAGTTGTTCTAATTTCTCCTTAAAGTGCTTACTCTTTTCCCTCATGCATAACAGGAAGATACTTACTTGTGGGAAGACGATGATGAGAGGTAGCCATTTTTTTTTCTGTTTTTTCAGGTTCCTGCAATCTGCCTCTTCTTTTTCAAAATATTGTCTGTCATAGTTTGTAGTCTTTAATATTGTAGCTGTGTGTGATCCTTAGGTTTTAATAACTTGGCTTATATTTGCAGTTTCATTGTAATCTAGTGTCTGTGTACTTGATAGTTTTAATATATTGCTGTATGATGTTTTATCTAGCTGGTTGACTGCTACATTGGCATGGCTACATGTCAATGTGGACAACAAATAGGTTGGTCTAGAATTTAAATGATTCAGGAATTTTATTAAATATATTGTAAACCCTTCAAGTTGTGTTCTCTGTTGATTTAATTCTCACTTGAGTAGCTTAGTGTAGGATTGATGTCATGAGCAATTGTATTAGTTAACAGAATCTAAATTTGAACCTGCCAATTTCGATATAGTTTGGTGTGGAATTGTTTGATTTTGCTGTTTGATCGGTTTGTACGCTTTGTTACTTGATGCTTTTGTGTCTTATATATTCATAAGCATGCATAGTTTAATGACTTATGACAAAGCTTATAATTTGTCATTCGTGAGAAATGTCGAACTTCAATAGGTCATGTAGATTCTTATCCGTCGTTCATTTTTACTTTATTCTTTTACTATTTCTGTATTAGCCTGCTCCTCAATATAAGATAGCTAAATTTTCCTACATTTTGTAGCTGTATTCCTTTTCTTGTTCAGGCATTTGTTAACTCCTTGACTTCTGGAATATGTTTGTAAAGAATAGCTGTCTGGGTTCACCAAATCACATAATGGTGTGCAAATTTTCAAGCTTTTAATTCTGTTGTCCAAATCCTTGGTTTAGATATTGATATATTGGTATCAATAGCTGTATGAAGTGGGCTATTTCTTGAAGCAATGGCTAGTACGCCAAAGGGTAGTTTTTGATGTAATGGTGGAGGTTTCCGTGCAGTACTCAGTTTAGCAGATATGTTCATAAGCTTCTGAATTTGATTGCATGGTGCTTGTAGCTCCCTATATCTAATTTTGTTTCTAATCAATTTATATTGCAGCCTGGCCATTAACCTATGCATTTCAATTTGTGAGACTTTAGTTCACTAGCTGCAATTTGGACGATGATGATGATGATGTCTGCTATTATGTCATTTCGCTTTGCTGAAGGAAGAAAACTATGCTTAAAGCATCCTTCATTAATTTTATGGATGCAGGTATTCAGTTGAAAAAATTCCACTTTACGATTCTGCAGAAGATGAACCTGCCGCCAAGCTCCCAAGAATGCTAGACTCTAGCTCAACAGAGGATATCAATGGCAAAGTTGAGCATCCTCCACTAACGAATTATAGTGTTGAGTATGAAAACCACTTGGAGTCCAGTGCTCCTATTCTTCAGGCTGTTGACTCAGTTCCAGTGGAAGGTGTTGATGTTGTGATGAATCCAGTAAAAGTCCAACCAAATGAAGCAATGGAATTGTATTCCCATGATGCGCAGCAGGAACTTGAACAAAAGAATGCAATAGTCCATCAAGCCGGAAATGATAGTGCATCTCAGAATTATCGCATTGGATCAAGGCCCCTGCTTAAGAAGCAGCGAAAGCTTAAGTCTAAAGTAAAGTCGAAAGTTCCCATGCAAAAGCAAGTTGATGCAAAGTATGTCGTGGACCGCTTGGCGCTAAAAGAAGCACAAGACGAAGTGCTGATACATGAGGTATAGATTGCATTAGCTTGTATGTGCTCTGTGTATGTGTGTTATCTTACATCGTGTATTGAGAACTATGTTATAATGCAGGAATCCAAGAATGATGCAAGTTCCCGGCTTTCTTCGTTATATGATGAAATCAGACCGGCCATCGAGCAGCATGAAAGAGATAACCAGGACAGTGTGGCCACCAGTGTAGCTGAGAAGTGGATAGAAGCATGTTGCGCGAAATTGAAGGCGGAATTCGACCTTTATTCCTCCATCATCAAGAATGTAGCTTGCACTCCACGAAAGGTGCCGCAGCTGCTGCATCATTCTGAAGTAAGACATATTGATAATGAGGTGAAGTACTTGGGTGATTGATTATTTCGACTCTCTTACACATTTTGATACGATGATTGATTATGTTTTTATGATTATTTGATGTTGTTTTGTAATGTTTTACATCACAAATGATAATCAGTTACGAGGGTTCATATTGAAGTGAACCCAAGATAGAGCTCAAATCATCTGCAAAACATACCGTAGATATGTCGAATGCAAAGCACTAAATCACTGATTCTTTTCTACTAAAACGGTAAAAAGTTTTAAAAGGGTTGTCGAATACCCAAACACTGATAGCTAACCTATTGAAAGCCCTTGTCGAGAAATATATGTTCATCAAATACTTCTCACAGAAAAAGTCTTAGAGAAAGAGTCATCCTAGTTCTCATCTGAGCTGTCATTATAATCCTCATCTGAGTTTTCAGTATCTGTCTCAAATTCTCTATCTACCTCCACTAAAGAAAAGGTTCTACACTCTCCAGGCAATTTGAACTTCCAATACCTACACGATTTAAACCAAAACCAAAACGGGAATAAATATTTAGTCACACTGAACCTTAGCCAAATTGTAACAGTGAAAAACTGATGCATTTTCAGTGAAAAGAAGCCCTAGTCAAATTTTGTTTTTTTTTGGCTTTTGAGAGCATTCTTTTTATGGTGTTTAACAACTGAACAATTGTTGGGATAATATATGACCTCCTGAAAGCAATTTTAAAAAAATAAAAATAAACTGTTTCAGTAAAGAATACATGAAATAGGATACCTTCAAATTCATTTACAAACTTATCGTCCTGTCCATAATGTTGTAAATTTATTCCATGAGAAAGCTGCCAAGAGACATTTCCAAAACGCATAAAACAGGATACCTCCTTTTCTTATTTAACAGACTAGTTGTGCTTACATTTCCAACAGCAGCAGGTGCTCCATATCAAAAAAATGGCCTTTTATTCTCTTTTTAATACTAGCATTCATGTAAAGATCAAACATTAAAAGGAAATTCCATGTTTCTAAATGGTTATTAGTATGTGAGTAGCTAAATGTGAGAACTTTTTACCTGGAGTAAACATTCTGAACTTGCATATCATCTCCCTGCAAAGCATCCTTGAGTGAGATGAAGCTTGGAGTATGAACGATTGCCTCGAATTTTTACTTCACTCCTCTCACCCTATAGTATTTGAATCCCCTTCTTCCCGGATGATAATAAATCAGAGCACTCTTTGGATAATGAAAAAACAGTACTGCTCCATTCTTCATTTCCTTTAAAGGTTGGTATAAGCCACAAGGCGATCTGTGTTTGGTACAGGTATCGATAGAGAACAACTGGGTCCAATAATTTCCCACACCATAATTTTTCATGACCGACTCATCAATCGGGTCATAAAAAGTAGCATTACATATGCAGAGACATCCTCCAAAGACTCCCATAATAATACTGCATCTACCACGTACGAAAGTGAAGTTCTGCTCCGGTGGTGGAGGCAAGGATTTAAAGCATTCATTCTCAATGTCAAAAGACAGAATGGAATCTAAACGATCAAAGAATTCTGATGAGTGAGTAGGATGAAACCAATGAAGAGCACCGTCCCAGTAAACAGGATGTACCCGCTCTAGTACAGAACATGTGGCATTTCCAATATTTTTCCATGTTCTACTAACAAGAGTAAGTACCTCAACCACTATACCATCCGAAAAATTTTCACCTCTAGCGACATCCCTATTAAAATTATGGAACATTCCAATAACCTGGTACTGATTACTTGTTGGATTAAATCCTAACCCACAATCAACAAAACTTCTAGGATATGGTGGACCACCAAGAATCTGAGTCTCCGGAAGGTTAACAAACTCACCTGTGACAGGATTGCAAACAGCTAGTGGGATGTCATGAAATGGTTCAGATAAACAAAGTAAGCCATTGCAGGAATTCGCAATCTTATAATACTGATAATTTGGCCGTACTTTGATGCATTTTTTTCTCCCGGCCATCCCTCCAAAATCACACTTCAAACCTTCATTATCATTGAACACCAATTCCATATTCCGCAATGAGAGTTTTAACTTGGTTTCAAGTTTCATGTTCAATTGGTGGCGACACCATCCATAATTATTGCAGCTCTCACAGAAACAACAATCGAACCCGGGATTAAAATCTGGAGATTTTTCAGGTTGCAACAGATAAAGAATTCTTGACAAACGCGTGCAATCCGTAGTCCGAATCATAGGAATGGTCTCGGCTTATTGAAAATGAAGCATAGCAAATTCAGGTTCAGAAATCAGATCACGCCAAGCTTTGCAAGCACATTTGCAAATGACAACTCTCTTGACCAAGAGCTTAAGAAGAATAATAACAAGTAGGCTGCGAGGGAGATCAGCAAAGGGACTACCCGAGCATTGAATGGCTTCATCTTTAACATTCGCTGCCTCAGTCTCTTGTTTTTTAGCAACAGAGTTACTTGATATCCTTCTCTTTTTCATGAATTCCTCACAAATATTAGCAAAACAAAGTTCTGTGAGAATATTTAACAAAAGAAAATTGCAATGTGGTTAAGTGGGGGCCGAATCTGCTTAGTTAGATTTTCCGTTCAGCGATGTTTACGACAAAAAAGATAAAATAGAAAAATTAAAATAAATTAAATTAAATATTTGAATACATGTAGTAATTATACAACTATTTTTACACACTCGAACTAAGAGATGAAAGTTGTTTTCGACGTGTCGTCATGTCTTAAAAGCGTTGCAAAATATCCTCATTATCAACAAGTATAAAAATTTCTTTCTCGATATATACCACCAGGAGATCATTTATCCATTCATCTCCTATTTTATTTCACAAATCCGTCTTGATAACATTCATTGCAAAAAATACTCTTTCAAGATATGTAGTTGCAACTGGAAGAAACAATGTTAATTCAACCAAACGATATACCAAAGAGAAACTCAAGTTTTTTCAGGTTGAACCAACTTAAAAGACAAATCAATAAAATCAACAATATTGTTGATAAAAGAAGGGAATATCAATACCAACTATAACCATATTAAATAAATAGACACCAAAACACATTTTTATAACTCTTTTCTTACAACTAGAAGAGGATCATCATTTTCATTTCCTCTTTATTAGCTATCCATCATATCACAGACATCAATGACATCCAAAATAGCTCAAGTATAATAACAAACAAGTACCACATTGCATTGATCTTAACAAAATGTAAAACAAATGAACAAAAAAAGGGAATAAAATGCA
>CAODLS011362837.1:0-23821 GCA_948243855.1 Flueggea neowawraea | reverse complement strand
ATCTGCACTTGCACATCATGCATCCAGTATTACCACAGTACCACATTTTGATATTTGCTATGTTTGTATCTGTTTCAGCTTCCTGTTCCTGCCAGCGCAACCAGTCACCTACTAGTGGTGTTTGACTGGATCCTTAGCTTCGGATACCAGGTGAATGAGATGGCGGTTCAAACACATAGGCTGCGTCTCCTAAATTATATGTTTTTGTTGTGTTCGACATTTCTCTAAAAAATGGATAACTAATGGTTTAGCTAATTAATAATCCGGATTATGTGATTATTAATGTTTGGTTTTCGTTTCTAAAATTAATATTTATATATGGTATATAAATATTATCAGTAATATGATTTCAGCTTGGCATGTGTGTTTGCTATATATATATATACAATGAGCAGACAAGGCCCTTACCAGGGTTTATGGTAGTCGTGTGTCCAACCAGACGCATGTACTCAATTTCAGTACGGTGGCAGAGTCCACCCTTATTATATTTATCCGTCAGTTCCAGGTCCCATGTCCACTATCATTTTCGATTTACGATATATCGTATATATATCATGTATGTTTCTGGTTGTTGTTTGATTTGGTTGCGAATGATTTTGAAAATGAATTTCTGAACTAATATACATTAGTATTGGCGTGTATATGTATATACACTTATATATGGTGCAATATATTTTTTAAAGGTTTTTAAAGGGTTTATTTTGTGAGGAATGGAGCCGCTCTGAAGTGTCATTTCCTCACTAGGGATTCTTACCCCTTTTTCTTTGTTTCTTGCCTATTTCCTTTTATCCTATTTTCTTAGTCTCTCTTTTGACATTCGACAACCGTCTGACATCTTTATCCTAGTAAGGCGTTCCAATTGATTGTGAGTGCGCTTTTGGTTTGGGCTCCTGTTGTTTTGTTTAGAGCTCTACACCGGGATGTTGTTGGGTTGCTAGGTCATATTTTGTCTTTTGGATTTATACTTATTCTTTGTTACATTTTCGTACTTATATGATATTATGATTTCGTTTTGTATAACTTATATTATCTATACGTATGATTTTAGTATAAAATATTTTATACTTATTAAATGATTTGGTAATTGTTTTAATCAAATAAATTGGGTAGAATGTCTGGTCTCCAAGACTTGTGCGAGATGGGTCGGGCTCGTATAGACATATCGTCTCGTACGCCGATCATGGTCTGAAAATAGGTCGTGACAAATGTGGTATTAGAGAGTTAGGTTTAGTATTGTCTGGGTCGGTGTGGAGCATAGGTATCTCTGATTGAGTCAGTCTGATTTGTCTCTGTATACCCTTCTGATATGTACATCGGTACTGTGGCAATCGTTAGCACTTTGGTATCCGCATTGTATATGCGTTTTGTTTGTCTGTTATGCAACGTTCTAGCACTCGAGTTGCATACGCATATTGTCTATCTTATATGTGCATTAAGGTATGGATCAACATTGTAAGACGCCAGCAAAGGCAGCTGGAATTTTTGTTGAATTGGTGACATAAGAGATTTAAGTTTTTTTTTTTTATTTCTGAGAGTACATGATATAGTTTACTAGCTATGATAAGCGAAGTGGTTCCCCGTGATTGACAAGAGGTCGAGATGTTGTTAGTTGAGGATTGAAGAACAGATGTTTCTTAGATAACCTTTGGCTTAAATAAGGTCATTTTGGGAGTCAAAGGGTATTGTTTGAAATCGTTTTGTTGGCATAAATATGGATTTGATGACTAAGGTAATCAAGATGGATTGAGATCGATTTGTCAACATGAGGGATGACCGACTTCCAGCAAGCTTACTAGAATCGATGTTGTTTTACCAAGGACTATTCCAAGGGATATCGAACCCAATGGAATGTGTCTAATTGTAGTGAATTAAAAAGAGAAAAGAAAATAAAAGCATCGAGTTGTTTTTGGGATTTTGGAAATAAAAGCAAGCGATAAAGTAAAATGCAAGCTCACAATATTAGGAAAACGTTAGGGCTTTCAAGATGAAACCAATGATGAGTTGCTAAATGAATGAAAATGGGTTTAAAACATGGGTGTGAGTGTTCCCTCCATATAAATCACCCAAGGCCTCTCTCAAGGCCATTCAAGTAGTGCATACTCTTCCTAGGTGGGTCATTTCGGCCTCACCTAGCCAAATTAGGCCCATTAGGATCATAGACGAATTTCATCGAACACCTTATAGGTATATATATATCTCTATCCTAAACCATACAATTTATATGCAAGAGACCTAACACAAGCTTCTTCTTTCGATTCACCACTTGGGCTTGTTAAAAAAACATTATGGTAGCTAAGCACAACATCATTCAATCAATAGCAAGTCATACAATCATCACCATCAATATATTTAATAATTAAAGCATCGAAACAATAGATATAACATTAAAAGCACAAAACCCATAACATAAATCATTCATTAAGGCAACATCAATCCAAGGTTCACATCTCTACACCCTAACAATGAAACTAAGCTAACATGTTTAGGAAATAAAACATAAAAAAATAAATTAAAATCCTAAACATTTATCTAAACAAATAAAAGAAGATAAAAGATAGAATAAAGCTCCTCTTGATGGTTGATGAAGCCCTCTTCCAATCCTCTTCTCTCTACTCTTTGAATCTTCCTTGAAAAAATGTGTAGAGAATGATTATCTTCTTTAACTCTTCAATGTCCAAAGTTTCCCAAAAATGATGTGTAAGAGGCCTATTTATAGTCCTCAAGGTTCCCTACAAAACCTAGGAAAAGTATCCCAAAAATGCCCTTGAATCATGCGTTTGGTCCCCACAAACTTTGGTGCATTCTGTCACTTTCTCTCTCTTTACTGTCGCATTGAACGACCGTGCCATTTGGGTCAAAATGGTGCCCATTTGTAGGTTGCACGACCGTGAAAAAAGGGTGGCATGGCTGTGCAAGTGTCACGGCCGTGCAACATTGGATGGCACGGCCGTGCAACATTGGATGGCACGGCCGTGCCACTTTTCTGGAACAAAATGGTGTCAAATTTTCCTCTGTCACGGCCATGCAAGTTGCGTTGCACAGCCGTGCAACATTTATGCTTCATGGAATCTTCATTTTCTCCATCTTTCGTGGGTTTTCTTGATGCATTTCCATTTTCCATCTCTTTTGCACATTTTTCCACTCATTTCTCCCCAAATTCAACATCCTAAAATCATCACAAACATTATAAGAATTTTTTATTTAAAGGATGAAAATAGATAAATTATTGCTTGAATTAATGTGTAAATTTAGCATACATCAAACTCCCCCACACTTACTTGTTTGCTTGTCCCCAAGCAAACCATTTCAAATCTCGGGGCAAGAATAAAGTTCAAATCAAAGAGGCAAGAGAAACCTTATACCATGCAAGTAGGCAAGTAAAATGATCAAGAAATGAATGCAATGCTACTCCATTTATAAACACAAACCATGGCATTGAGAAGTTACAATTTTGAGAGTTTATCTATCAAATCTCTTAGTCAATTGGCATCTATAAGGCTTATCTCCCCCATTGCTAAGTTCAAAATGCAATTTCCTTTTGTTTTTGTAGCAAACTTGGCTTCATTTGTTCATTTTTTCACAAAAGTGCTTTATTTCACAATTCACTTCATTGCACTACCCTTTTGCTTGCTTCTCTCTTATTTTTGGGTGCTAAAAACGCAGTCAGCGAATTAAGAGTCATTGTGTAAAAATACTTATTTATTATTTCTCGGGTATACAAACCTTTTCCACATCGAGGTTAGGACTCCATGCGTTTGTCCTCGTTTAGGTTCACCCTTTAAGAGAAGTTTCACCATTTCAAACATAATAAGCACAACTCATTCAAAAGCATAACTCCTCCAAATAAAAACCAAGTCTACTCCAAAAGTTTTCAAATACAACTATATCATTTAAGCATAATTGCTTAAAAACCACTTAGCAATAAATTTGAAAGCTATTTTTATGCCCCACATATAGACTAAAGTTCTTGATAAAGAAACTCTCAACCTTACAACCTAAAAATGACAAATTACACATATTATTCAAATAGCATGCATTCCTAAATTAATCATTTTAATAGCATACTAACACACTACAAAATTCCTCCAACCAATCCAATTCAAACTCATTCTTGTCTAATTTGATGCATTCTAATTTTTTTGAAAACCCTAATTCAAGCAAAAATTTCAAGTATTTTTTGACAAAAATGAGCAAAACAAGGCATATCAACACAATTAACCTAAAGAAGCAATCAATAGCCCTTCTTCCACACTTAGTATGAACATTGTCCTTAATGTTTAAAAATATAAATCCAGATCAAACTAAACAATCACAAAGACCATGAGGCCAAATTTCATGGCATCAATAAAGCATAAAGTAAAAGGATAGGGTTTAGAAAGATTCTTTAATTGCCGCTTGCTTCCCATTGCTTTGCCTTGAGCGCACGAATCCATCATTGACATGAGACCTACAAAGGTTAGGGAAAGACACAAAACATATGCATGTTAGAGGTGGTAAGGTTTATGACATGTATGCATATAAAACTAACATGTCCAACCATTTTTGGCAAAAATGCAAAGCAACAAAGAAACGGGCTTCTACACTAATTACAATGGAAATTGAAACCTATACTACATGCAAATTCAAGATAACCATAGTTTACCGTAATTGCGGACAAATGGCAATTTAATATTATTCCGGATGTGTGCTAGGATCTATTTGGGACGCCAAATAGTCCTACATGTGGATCCCTTCAAAGGTCTCAATCTTTGCCTATAAACAGTGTTTGACTTATGATCATGCAAAATAATATCTATAGGACCAAATGAATGCACTTTAGAAATTATGAATGGACCAAACATTGAATTCTTGGGGTTATAAAGAAAATTATTTTTGGATGGAAAATAATAAACATGTTGTCCGTTAACAAACTCACCCTTCAAACAACAATCATTCTCTTTCCCTTTAAATTTCTCATTTCAGCTATCAATCCCATTCTTAGCTTCACTCGCTTTTGCACTAGGCTTCCTCTTAAGCTCACTTTCATTTAGACACACTAGTGGTTTCTCTTTAGATATCATGAAACATGTTTCTAAATAATGCACCCTATTGTCATCATGATTAAGCAATTGTGTGTGCATATTCTTAGAAATATGAAACTCTTCACATTCACTGCCCACTCTAAAGATTATGCTCTCCTTAGTCAAATCAATACATACCCCACCGGTTGCCAAAAAAGGTCTCCCAAGTATGATGGGTGTATCACAAGTAGCATCCATATCTAAAACATAAAAATCGACTGGAAAGAAGAACTTACCTACTTTGAACAAGATGTTCTCCCCAACTTCAAGTGGCTGCTTCATGGATTGATCTGCAAGTTGGAGTTTCACAATTGTAGGTGTTAGCTCTCCAATCCCAAGCTTTTTATAGATAGATGAGGGCATTAAGTTGACAGAAATGCCTAAATCACACAAAGAATCCACGTTTGCCAACTTCCCAAAAGTGCAAGGAATTATAAAGCTGTCATGATCCTTGAGCTTTAGAGGGTATTTGTTCAACAAAATTGCACTACACTCCTCGATAAGTGCCACTATAACATACTCTTCCAACCTCTTCTTGTTGGCTACTAACTCCTTCAAAAACTTAGCATAGTTTTGCATTTGAGAAATGGCCTACAAGAATGATATGTTTAACTCTAACTTATTGAACATCTCAAAAAACTTCATAAATTTCTTGGTTTGGGTGTGAGCCTTCAACCATTGAGGGAATGGAATAGGAGGCACATAGGGTTTGATCTCCTATTGGTGAGTAGGTTTCTCTTGCAAATTTTTATCCTTCTTCTCACAATTCTCCCTTTCAAGCACCACATTTTCACCCTTATCAACTTAAGGCTTCTCTCCCACACTTGGCTCCTCAAGCTTCTTACCACTTGTCAAAGTACTAGCCATGACACTTTCCGTAGGGTTCATTTGGGATGTGCTAAGCAACTTCCCTTTTTGTCTATCAGAAATGGTCTTGGCTATTTGCCCCACTTTCCTCTTAAGGTTTTGGATAGTAGCTTGTTGAGCTTGAATGGCTTGGTCTATCTTGGCATCTCAAGCCTCCATCTTAGACATAAGTTGCATAAACATGTCCTCCAAAAGTGACTTTTTGTCTTGATTTTCTTATTGGGGTAGTGGTTGGGGTTGGGTTTATTAGAAAAGTGGTGGCCTAGGTTGGTTTCTTGGGAATCCCATAGGTCTAGGTGGGTTTAAAGAGGTGATTTGATCCTCCAAGAGAAATTAGGTGTTTGAGTATGGGTCATTCCTAGGTTGAGCATTCCTAGGTTAACCAACTCCTTCACCTGCTCCTCGGGCCATCCCACAATGTATCTCATCATGTCCCAACACTCCACAATAAGAACATTTCTCATTCACCAATGCATTCTTTTTAAGCAACAAATTCATCTTCCTAGACAATCCATCAACCATTGAAGCTAATTCGGGAGAAATGGAAGTATTTACCTCATGCATGACCGCTCTTCTTCCCCTAACCGTTTTTTGTTGTGAATTTGTTGTCAACATCTCATATATGTCATAAGCCTCCTTGGCGGTCTTGTCTCCAAAGTAACCTCCCGAAGTGGTGTCCACCAAGGTTTACCCATACATGGTGAGTCCATCATAGAAAAATTGGGTTATGAGAGCCAATGGAAATTGGTGACGAGGACATTGAGTGAGAAGCATCATGAAGCTCTCCAAAGCTTCATAGAATGTCTCTCCATCGAATTGAGGAAATGAGCATATCTTGCTTCTAAGGCAACCGTCTTTTGTGAGGAGTAATACCTCATCATGAATTTGTCATAGACCTCCTCCCAAGTGCTAAGAGAACCTTCCGATAAGTTTATCAACTAAGACTTAACCCGATCCTTCAAAGTATATGAAAAGCATCACATCCTCAAGTCATCTTCCACAAAGCCTTGTAGAGGGAATGTTTGGATGGTGTTGTAGAACTCCCTTAAAAATGCCAATGGATCCTTAGATGGCAAGCCATGAAATGATGGTAGCATGGTGAATTGAATGCTCCTCAACTCATAGTTCCTTGTCACCGAGCTCAATCTAATGCAAGAATGAGATGCCCCAATGACCGGTCTTTGTATCTCCCTCATATTCATTCGACCTTGTATTTGGTACCCATTACCACCTGATTGAGCTTGCTCAACTCTAACATCCTCAACCTCACCTCGAGGTCAAGCTATCCCTTCCATCCTTGTTCTTCTTTGATTGGCTCAGTTTGCCCTCAAAACTCTTTTTATCTCGGGGATCAAATGGATAACTTCTTGATTTTCAAAGCTCCTAGTGCGTCTCAAAAGCATAAATACCTATAAGTGTAAAAGAAACAAAAAAAAAGTAAATAAAAATAAAATCAAGAATTACCACAAAAAGAGCGTCATTCCACGACAACGGCTCCAAAAACTTGACAGGCTTCTAGCAAGCGCACTAGAATCGATGTAGTTTTACTGAGGAGTATACCAAGGGATATCGAACCCAAAAGAACCGGTACCAATTGTGGCCAAACAAGAAACCAAAAGCAATTAAAAGCATCAAGTTGTTTTTTAGAAATTTGGAAATAAAAAAGCAATAAAGTAAAATGTAAGTTCACAATATTAAGAAAATGTTAGGGCTTTCAAGATGAAACCAAGGATGAGTTGCTAAATGAATGAAAGTGGGTTTAAAACATGGGTGTGAGTGTTCTCTCCACATAAATCACCCAATGCTTCTTTCAATGTCACTTAAGTAGTGCCTACACTTCCTAAGTGGTTCCTTTTGACCTCACCTAGCCAATTAGGACCATTAGGATCATAGACGAATTTCATCGAATACCTTATAGGCATAGGTATATCTATATCCTAAACCATACAATTTATCTGCAAGAGACCTAACCTAAGCTTCTTCTTTCGATTTATCACTTGGGTTTCTTAAAAACAATATTATGGTAGATAAGGACAACATCATTCAATCAATAGCAAGTCATACAATCATCACCATCAATAGATTTAAAAATTAAAGCATCGAAACAATAGATATAATATTAAAAACACAAAACCCATAACATAAATCATTCATTAAGGCAACATCAATCCAAGGTTCACATCTCTACACCCTGACAATGAAACTAAGCTAACATGTTTAGGAAATCAAACATAAAAGATTAAATTGAAACCCTAAACATGTTTCTAAACAAAGAAAAGAAGATAAAAGATAGAACAAAGCTTCTCTTAATGGTTAATGAAGCCTTATTCCAATCCTCTTCTCTCTCCTCTTTGAATCTTCCTTGGAGAATGTGTGGAGAATGATTCTCTTCTTTAAATCTTCAATGTTAGAGGTTTCCAAAAAATGATGGGTAAGAGGCCTATTTATAATCCTCAAGGTCCCCCACAAAACTTAGCAAAAGTGTCCCAAAAATGCCCATGAATCATGCGTTTGGTCTCTACAAACTTTGGTGCATTCTGTCACTTTCTCTCTCTTCACTGTCGCGTTGCACGACCATGCAACATTTTTGCATTGAAATGGTGCCCGTTTGTAGGTTGCACAACCGTGAAAAATGAGGTGGCGCAGCCGTGCAAGTTTCACGGCCGTGCAACATTGGATGGCACGACCATGCCACTTTTTTGTAACAAAATGGTGTCAAATTTTCCTCTGTCACAGCCGTGCAAGTTGGGTTGCACTGCCATACAACATTTTTGCTTCATGAAATCTTCATTTTCTCCATCTTTCTTGGGTTTTCTTGATGTCTTTCCATTTTGCATCTCTTTTGCACCTTTTTCCACTCATTTCTCTCCAAATTCAACATCCTAAAATCATCACAAACATTATAAGAATTTCACCACAAAGTCATGAATTAAATGATGAAAATAGATAAATTATTGCTTGAATTAATGTGTAAATTTAGCATACATTAAGGGAGATGATCTAAAATTGATTATGGAATCATGAATTAGATTGAGAATTCGATTTGATTAGACTTTAGAATTCGAACATTTGAGGGATGATTCTTTGGAGGTTGATCAACGAGATTGATTGAGGTTTTTGATATCAAGATAAATGATGTAACAATGTTATTGGAAATGAAAGAATTCGATGTTAACCTAAGTGCAAGAAATTCGAGGAATTTATTGATAATTATAGTAATTTCAGAATATGAACATTTTGGGATTGGTTCACTATCACACATAAGGAATTAATTAAGCTAGATATATCTGAGAAAATTAATTGGTATGCCTGGTGATTGTAAATGGAAAATTTGAAGTAATATGTGAATCATGATCTTGGGTGACTAGAATTGAGATTAGCGTGTCAGCATGGTGGATGGAGACATTTATAAGTATTCGAGGAATAAGTATAAGAAATGGATAAATCGATTAAGTCGATTCATCGAGGAAATGAAATTAAGGATTTTAGGTGTTGACAAATTGTCATAACAGGATTATCAAAGAGTAAGAGAATTCTATGGTGACTTAAATACGATCAGTACAAAGAATCAGTTGATAACTATGACATACGTGGAGACGATAAATATTAACATTTCAGGTTGTCTAATTTTATTATATAATATGGTAAGGGATTTAATTATTTTGAGCTTAGGAGGCTTTGAATGTAGAATACTTAAGTCAATATGGACTATGATAATAGTCGAGTAAGGAATTTGTGTGATTACAGTTTGGAAGACTATGACATGTGGTAGTGGACAACTAGCAAAGGATGTGAGATCGATTGGTATGATATTGGAATTTGAAATTTTTGGCCTATAATGTCGAGAAAGAAATGTTATGTGATAGAGCGATTAAGGATATTATATGGTATGAGTGATACCAAACATTATGATAGAGATTGGTTTGTATGGCATAAGCCTAGGTTCATGTAGGTTATTCTGGGGTTGAATGCTAATAAGATATGGATTTGAAGACCTTATAATTTTTGTATCTGTTAGTATGAATGGGAGAGAATAATCTGTGTTTCAAATGCATTTAAGGTTGTTTTGCCCTTCTGGGCTGCTCTGCATATGTTATTGCTTGGTTTATGATGTTGATCGTGGATTCCTTGGTCAATGAGCATTATGGTTCACATGCATACAATAATCATTATTTAATCAGTTCATGCACATTATTCATATGTTGGCATGCATTAGAGTTGGTTAGACTCTGATATATTTTCCTTTGTTGTACAAGAAGGATTATACATGTTAGAAATCTAGTATAACTTTGAGTATCTAGGAAGAAGATTTCTTAATAACCTTACTTATCTTTCGTTGGTGCCTGATGCTCACTTAGAGAGAGGTATGGCTCTGTTAGTTTACCAATGGTGTAAAATATGGGAATCTAATGAACATGAAAGGAATTTTTAGATGACTCAACTTGATGAACTACTCGAGATTGGAGTAATAACTAATGAAAATGTGATATGTGTTGATATAGGAGTGGGATACTCTTAGAGCTTAGATTGTGAGGTAAATACCATGAATGGAGCATAATTAATTTGAGGAATAGAAATCAAACTCTTACATGAGTATTATGTCTAAACATAATATTTAAAGGAAATATTCTTAAACGCAAATTTGGTGATGTTCGAGGTGATAGTTAAGATAAGAGTACGTGTAATTTAGGAACCATTTTGTTTGAGGTAAATATATCCTAACTAGGTTATGACATATTCGATTTATGCTTTAGTCTAGGGTATGTATGATAAGAGATAAAAGTACAATTCCATGGGGATAATTTGGTAGTTAGTGTTGGAATCAAATCATTTCAATGAAAAAATGAATCTGATAGTGGGATGTTTTGGTGTATTGATGTCATGATATGCGATGTATAGCTATATGATAAAAATACGATGATAATGTTGGAGAATTTTCAGTCTTGCCTTTGGAGTAGAGAAGAGAGAAAATTGAACACAAGGATTTAGAGTGGTTCAGCCAACCTTGCCTACATCTACTACCTAAGTCTTACTTAGGCTTTTCACTATTTGGATGATTGATTATGGCTCATTCCAACAAGGCCAACTACAAAGAGGTTGATTCTCCAGCTAAACACCTCCAAAGCCACCTTCACATTCAAGTTAAGTGAGAACTCTTACAATACTTGATTTCAGTTCAAGAATAAATCAAGACTAGGATCAACCCTTAATTCCAATGTCACAAACTCTCTATTTGTAACTAGTAATTCACTCACCAACCAGATTGAGAGCAATTGATACAAGTAGAAAGAATGACAAATAGGCACAAATACACTTGTATCACAATGGAGAACTTGATGCTATGAAAGTGATACAAAATATGTTTGGAAGTAGTGTCTCTTGTCTCCTACCACGTTCTGGAATGCATTTATGCCTTCCCAAAGATTTCTAATTGTTGGAGTGTGAAATCAATCTTGATTTTATTTCCTTTTCAGCGCTTACTCGAGTAACTCCAGCTTTGTTTCCCAGTATTGAGTTTCTTCTCTTTTTTTTTTTCTCACTCGAGTAACCCCTATTTTCAGCATTCGCATACTCAAGTAACTTTCATCTTACTCGAGTGACTTTAACAATATGTGGCTTTCTGAAACATGAACTTACTCGAGTAACTATATTTTCTACTCGCGTAACTCTTGATATTTTGTCTTTGGCATTTCTCTTCTTCCCAAGTTTTGTTCATCATCAAAACACAAGAGGATCCAAATGTGAACCTCCCTTGATTCAACAATCTCCCCCTTTTTGATGATAACAAAACCTCCATAAATTTGAATGCTACATCAATGACAACAAATTTAATCAAGGATTTTATCCTTGTCAAGAGGTTAGAAACATGCAAAAATAATGCAAATTCATTCAATACTGTCCTCCTTTTTGTAATCATTAATAAATTTTTATTAACAATAAATGAGTTTTTACTCCCCCTTTCAAAATCAATTTATGCATTTATAAAAAAATTATCTCCCCCTTTCTATTTCAAAATCATGCATATGACAAAACAAAGTCATCATAATCTCCAAACTAATGCAAATAAAAACAGTAAAGGAAATTAAAGGGCACGAAAATGAAATAACAAAAATTGAGAATAACAAGTATTTAATGTGCCGTTAAGCACAAATATGTGGGTCGATTATCTTCATCACTACTTTAGGAAGAGATATTTTCTCTTCTCTTCTTATTTCTTGCCTTTCTTTCTCTTTCTCTCATCTTGTTCCTCATCAAGTTTTTGTCTTTGGAGAGCGTTTTGGAGTAGTACTGCAGTTTTTTATCTTCCTCATCTCCCGAGTTTGATTTTTCTCCACTTTTTTTTTTCACTTTGAATATGTGTTTGAGCCTTCAATTCTTTTTCTTCATTTAAGAGTCTCTCTCTAGTTCAAAGAATGATCTCATAGTTTATGAGAGAACCAACAAGAGCATTGTAGTCCAAGGTGTTGAGATCCTTGGTTTCCATAATAGCCATGACTTGTGAATCCCAAGATTTGGGTAAAGATCGAATCACCTTCTTCACTTTGTCATGCTCTTCTACCTTTTCCCCAATGCTTCTAGACCATTTGTGATTTTTGCAAATCTATCAAGGGAAATTGTGATGGTCTCATCTTCTTTGATGGAGAAGAGTTCTAACTCATGTTGAGAAGATTTATCTTGGTTTTCTTGACTTGAGAAGTTATTTCATAAATTACCTCCAAGGACTTCCAGATTTCTTAAGCACTTTTACAATTTGAAACTCTTCTAATCTCTTCAAGAGTCAAGCCACACAAGAGGAGTTGCATTGATTGAGCATTTATTCTCTCCTTCTTCCAATCGGTGTTGGTATACTCTTGCTCACTTTTCAAGGATCCATCTTGTTTTTTTAATAATATAAGGGTCGAGAATGATTAATTTCCAAATCTCAATGTCGTGAGCCTTGATGAAGGTCGTCATAAGATTCTTCCATATGGGGTAGTTGGAACCGTCAAATAGAGGTGGTTAAGTGAGGGAAGCACCGACTTGAAATGCGAAAGAATGACCGAACTCCATTTTTGTTGATGTAGATCTTTTCTCCAAGGATTTTAAGCCTTTTAAAAGGGAGACCCTCTCTGATACCATTTGTTGGAGAATTTTTGGTCTTGCCTTTGGAGTACAGAAGAGAGAAAACTTAACACAAGGATTTAGAGTGGTTCAACCAACCTTGCCTACATCCACTACCTAAGTCTCACTTAAGCTTTTCACTATTTGGATAATTGATTACGACTCCATCCAATAAGGCCAACTACAAAGAGGTTGATTTCCCGGCTCAACACCTCCAAATCCACTTCCACGTTCAAGCTAAGTGATAACTCTTATAATACTTGACTCTGGTTCAAGAATAAACCAAGTCTAGGATCTACCCTTGATCCCAAGCTCACAAACTCTCTGTTTGTAACTAGTAATTCACTCACCAACTAGATTTAAAGCAATTGATACAAGTAGAAATAATGACAAATAGGCACAAATACACTTGTATCACAATGGACAACTTGATGCTATGAAAGCGATAGAAAATATGTTTGGAAGTAGTGTCTCTTGTCTCCTGCCACTTCTAGATTGTATTTATACCTTCACAAATATTTCTAGCCGTTGGAGTGTGAAATCAAGCTTGATTTTCTTTCCTTTTCAATGCTTACTCGAGTAACTTTATAGTCTACTTGAGTAACTCTAGCTTTGTTTCCCAGTATTGAGTTTATTCTTTTTTTCTCAGTCGAGTAACTCCCATTTTCAGAATTCACACACTCGAGTATCTTTCATCTTGCTCGAGTGACTTTAACAATCAATGACTTTTTGAAACATGAACCTGCTTGAGTAACTACGTTTCCTACTCGAGTAACTCTTGAAATTTTGTCTTTTGGCATTTCTCTTCTTGCCAAGTTTTTTCATCATCAAAACACAAAAGGATCCAAATATGAACATCCCTTGGTGCAACAGATAATAGGTGTATTAGTCAAGAAGTCTAAGGATAAGAATGGTTTGTAATCAATAAACTAGTAATAATTGCAGTAAGATTATTCTAGTTATTGGTATATTGTTTGGAGTCTAATGTCTTTGGTAAGAACTATGTAAACATGAAGGCAAGAGATTAATTTTTGGGTAAGACTTGAGGAATGAGGTTAAATTCGATTAGTAGATAACTGAAGTGGGTGAAATGATTATAAATACTAGTGCAACAAATTGATCATACAATACGAGTCAGTTTATGAATTTCATATTTGATTTAGACTATGAGTTACTTATGCTAATTGAGTATGATCATTCTTGGGTTACCCCTTTCGTTGAGGTTAAATGTTTATTATGAGGATTATAAACTGAATATGGTAAACATATATGCGATAGCGAATTTGCGAGCAAGGTTCGAGGAATTAAGTTGGATTCGAATTATAGTTCAACTTAAGTGATTCAAAAAGGATTATGACTCTGGATATGGTTTGCATTTGGTAACAAATAGATGGTATAACCTATGGCATATGGTCTATTGGGCTAGTCTATTAACTTGGTTTGATGAAACTATGGAATCTGGATGCCCAGTTGATAAATGCTTGAGTATTGAAGTTATCTTTAGTAGTGATATCTGGGTATGATTTATGTTTGTTGCATCTTGGGAATTGCAATTGGAGTTAGAAAAATACAATCATGATTTGGAACCGAGATGATTTTTTTCAAAAATTAATTAAATTGATTTCTTTACCCCATAGGTCGGATGAATTAATGGGAATTTTGATGCTCATTATATGGCTGATGTTTGAGGTTATGTTTCTAGAGGGTAGTTTTCAGTCCTTTGGATTTGATATTGAGTATGTACATTTTTTGGAGTAATAATGAGATAAGATTTGAGACCTAATGTTTTGACCGTCATCAGAGTTCGGAATATTTTCTATCTTCACGTAGATGACCAATGGAGGCCATGATTTTACCATGGAGATATTAGGTTGAGCCAAGGTACATTTGATTTGTTGATATTTTTGGCTATGGGAGCTATTCTTTCAATTTTCCTTTGTTCAGTTTTGTACCTCAGATATGGTCCTTGCTTCTGGATATCCTTGTAACTTTTGGTATCGGAAGTTAATTTTGTACGCGTTCTATTTCATATTCATTTCGTATCTGGTTTCTGCTGATAGTTGAGGTTAGATTCAGTTTATTCTTTTGATGGAACATCGGTAAACGCTCGCTAGAACCATCATTTTTCTTCTCATATTTCACACTTGTTTGTTTCTGCATACGCATCAGTCTTTGTCTCTATAGTTCGAGTTCTCAGCTGTCTTCGTTCTAAATATTCAGCAAACATTTATATAGGTCTGTAATCATGGTGTGCATAAGTCTATCCTCTATTTTTGAATACACATATCTCTACATCATCTGTCTCAGCTCATGTACCTTCTGTCTCTATCTCAATTCATGCATTTTTAGCATCTTCTATCTCTATACCTTCTGCATCTTTGTCTCTATCTATATACACTCTGCATCAATTTTTACACCTCAGAACTTAAGTGAGTTTGAGCTCTGGTGGATTTTTGACTTTTTATTCAATGATTATCTGTTAAAAGTTGAGGTTATGATCTACCAGAGATATCTAGATCAAATTACTGTTGAGGAAAATTTTGGGTTGGTGTTAATTTGGAGAATTAGGTTCATTCTTAGCTTTGATTTGATTTGTCTGAAAATTTGAGGACGAATTACTTTTAAGGGGGGATGGGGAGTATGTAATATCCTGCCCATTTTGACTAGGTCTCTGTAGCATTTCATTCATATTAGATCGGATCCTTGGAGTTCGAAGATGTTGTTTGGATGTTGGTGGTGTTTAGATGATTCAATGTTGTTGATTAAGTACTTGGTTACTTGAGTAAATGAGGAGTTTTATGAGTGGAGGTGGATAAATGAGTTATTTTTTAACCTTTGGTTTCAAGTTACTCTAGTGGAACATTGAGTTACTACAGTAATCGAGGGTTGGGTCATGCGAGTAACGGGTTGTCTCACTTGAGTGGGTCATAATTTATTGTTGTTCTAGAAACAATACTTAATCGAGTAAATTTTTGAATTACTCAAGTGAGCGGGGCCAAAATTTCCTTTGAAGCAAGACTTACTTGAGTAACGGTTTAAGTTACTCGAGTAAGCACTGAGGCAACAATGATACTTAGCAAAAAAGTGAGTTTTGACGTCTTGAACTATTAAATACCCCAACCCGACTTCTCATTATCATTTACTCCTTCCAACCACACATCCACTCCAAAGTTCATCTCTCTCCCTCTTCCATTGCCTCTCATTGGTTCCTTTTGATTCCTTGAGGTAAGATCACTCTTCTTTCATTTATTTTGCTTCCATTTATTGTTTGAATATGTGGGTTTGTTGGACATTCATGGGAGTAACGAGTTGAGAGTTGTTTCTTGGTTGTAGATGTTGGATTGTGGTTGGAGGAACATGGATTAAGCTTGGAATTGAAGGTTTTTGCTGAAAATGTGATGATTAATGATGATTTTTAGTTTCTTTGGAGTAATTAGTTGTAGATCCATGTATTAGAGGTTAAATAGAGACAACATAGGTGTTTGGTGACAATTTTTATCGGTTAAAGAAGTGTTAGATGAATTCTTGAAATTTATGGGAAGGGACTTACTCGAGTAAGATCTTGAGTTACTCGAGTAAGGCAAGTGGTCACTTACTCGAGTAAGCTGTGGTCTTGGGGGACCAAAGTCATAATTTTTCATATTTCGCAATTTTTGAGAATTGAGGGTTAATTTAAGGATTTTGATTATTTGGAGGACTACTTGGTGATTTAAGGGTATTTTTAGGGACTAAATTATAATTTGCCAAGTCTCGGGGACTAAATGGTAATTTTATAAAGGTTGAGGGATCTAACTGTAATTTTGCGTAGATTTCAATTTTTGAGGTTTTTGTGTTAGATATCCAACCGTAATAGAATTTTCATCGTCGAAAGAGTATCTGCATTCCCATTTGCATTCGGTACTACCACAGTACCAACATTTCATTCTGATGTCTATTTTATATGTATTTGTTCCAGCTTCTAGTACATGCCTGCACGACTAGCCACTTACCAGTGGTACTTGATTGGATCCTTTGCTCTGGATGCCAGGTGAGTGAAATAGTAGTTTCGGACACATACGCTGTGGCATAAGCAAAAATGCCCATTAACTACATTTAGTGCAAAAATTGTAACATAAACCTTACAACTCATAATTAAGGAAAAAAACTTTACATGACATTAATGCCTATTCTTGAATGACCACACCTACTAATACTTTGCTGATTTTTCTACTGACTTAAGCATTAGAGACTCCCTATGGAGCATTCCGACCTCATCGTGTTCTGTGTTTTCAGGTCTTGAGGCGACATTAACGATTTTCAAGTCTTCGTGATTGTTCGAGTTTTCTTCTTTATTGTTTTTTCTTAGGCGACAACAATTGGCTCCGTATGTGAAAAACTTGAATGAAAGGCCTTGTTCTTAGATGTATGGGAGAAAGTTCACCGACAATCACCTGCTCGTTCATCATGGTGCAAACATCCCCAAACCAAGCTAGACATATCGAGGACGATGCAAGGAGAGTTGGAGCTGGAGCCTCAGGAACCATCGTCCCAACCATTCCACTAACTGATTACGAGGTGTTGAGGAAGCATAACAAAGAGAATGAGAAAGTTCTAGGCCAAATGGCGACTTTGCTCCAGCATTTCCTTCCTGAAGCGCAGCTTTCACCTACATTGCGTGCTTATGCTCAAAGTGCTCGTAGTGGAGGAGTACCAGAGAGATGTGACTCTCTGCAACAAAGTCATCGTCAACCTATACAAGTTTCTGAGCAATCGAATCCTATACCAAGCCAAGATCACTTCGACGTTCCTATTCCTGAAGCTCGGGTTGAGGTTAGAAGGGAGAACTACCCAGAAGTGGTGGAAAGTACTTGCAAAGGAGAACCTAGGTTTTTCCAAGAAAAGCTGAAGTAGAGCCCCAATCCTCAAAGAATGTTCGAGAAGCTAAGGATATGAGAAAGATGATCGAGGAGGTGCTTGAGTACAAGAAGCTGGTTCCTGTGGAGGAAGAGCAGTAGATAGCAAAAGCTTCATTCACCAAGGAGGTTATGGGAATACCACTTCTTCTGAAATTCAAGATGCCACAGCTACCAACCTTCTTAGGAAAGGAGGATCCGCATGAGCATGTTCATAGTTATGAGGCCATGCTTTATAGATGGGAGGATGCTATCATGTACCGTGCGTTTCCGATCACGCTGAAGGATCATACTCGTTCATAGTTCAATGGACTAAATGATGTTTCGCTCTCCTGCTTCGACCAGTTGAGAAAGTGGTATTGTCATGAACACACGCGATAGTTTATTCACTAAGGCTTATGGCAAGTGAAACCCCAAGCAGTATTATCATAAGCGCACGTGATAATTTTTCTATTTTGTCCTCTGCAAGTGAACCAACTCCTATTACTACTAAGACTCCATCGAAATCACTTGCCCAAAAAATCATTTGGCCATGTGATTGGGGGGCAATGGTGCATAACAATTGTTCTGCAAGAAAGAAAAGTGCATGAACAAGCACACATACAAGAGCAACAGATAAAACAATTGATTCTAGTAAAAGCTCGAACCTCATCACGATCACCTAGTGGAAAGTCCCTAAACACCAGCATAGTGAGAATGACAAACTTCATGAGGTGGAATGAATGATGAAGGTTAGCATGGTGAAGATGATGATCTTCACAAAGTGCAGTTGAAATGACGAACTTGTGAAGAAATTCCACTTGACGAGTTGGTGAACACCATGAGGAAATGTTGAACCTCCTGATGAGGTGAATTCCACAAGGAGATGGTGAACTCTGCGAAGCAGGGCCGAAGATGTTGAATTCCATGAGCAGATAAACCCTACAGGCACATGACAAACACTGTCAGGTGGGATCGAGATGTTGAACCTTATAAGGAGGTGAATTCCATGGGGAGATGGCAAACTCCACGAGGTGGGGTCAAGATGTTGATCCTCACGAGGAGGTGAACAGTGAACTCCATGAGGAGATGGTAAACTCCGCGAGACGAACTCTAGATGATGAACTCCAAGTGGAGATGACAAACTCCCCGAGGTGGAGTCGAGATGTTGATTCTCCTAAGGAGGTGAACTCCACGGGGATATGGCAAACTCTTTGAACTGGAGTAGAAACGATGGGGTCTATGAGTCGGTGAATTTTTTTAGTTGATGAACTCTGCAAGGTGAGTCGGTGAGCTCCGCGAGTTGGTGAACTCTGAAAGGTCAGTTGGTGATGATGGACTCTGCGAGGTGAGTCGGTAAACTCTGCTGGTTGGCGAGCCCAACGAGGCCACAAACCACATACCACGAACCTCAAGCCATGAACCACAACAACGAGCCACGATCCACCAAGGTGCATCGAACACCCACGTGGTAGCGGGGGTAAAGTTCTTAAGAGGCAACTACTGAACACCCATGCCGTAGTAGGGGTGCAGTTCGCCAAAAGGAAGCTCTTGAACACCCACGCAGTAGTAAGGGTGAATTCGTCCAAGTAACAGCTCCTGAAAGCCCATGTGGTGTTGGGGATGACAACAACGACAAATGGTTTGATCCACAACAGCAACGGCAAGTGGTCTGCTCCACAACAACAACAACAAGTGGTTTGGTCTACAACAGTAACGACAAGTGGTCTGGTACACAACAACAACGGCAAGTGGTCTGGTCCACAACAGCAACGGCAAGTGATATGGTTCACAACAGCAACAACAAGTGGTTTGGTTCGTAACAACAACAACAAGTCCTCTGGAACACCTCGAACAACGTGTCGACTCTTAAACATCTTGAATAGTGTGTCGACTCTCGTACATCTCGAACAACACGCCGTTTCTTTCACATCTCGAAAAAGAGTGGCCTGCAAAAAAATGGCATAGGAGAAATCATCACCAATTATTCAACAAGAAACAGTAGAGTCGACAAAAGAGTACAAACAAAACCAAGAAAGAAAAGTAAAGCGGAAACAAGAAAGAAAAAAAAACAACAACGGTGCCGTGGTTGTTACATGCATGCACACATGATTGTTACATGCATGCACGCATTGCTCTCTTCGCTGGAAAAAAAAAGGTGCCACCAGGGGAGAAATAGTAAAAAAAAAAAGAAGAAGACGAAGACAAAGAAGAAAAGAAAAGCAAAGAACAAATGTGTTGGCCGATATGAATGTATCAAAAATAAATTTGGAAAAATTGAAAGATTGGAGCTTGTAAGGAAAGGCGATCAAATTGGAATGGGAGGATATTTTTCAAAAAAATCATTTGGAATTTAGGTTTCAATCAAGGAAGATGAAAAAGTGAAAAAATTTATTCAGTCAGATTATTGCCGAGACGAGAAAAGCATCGATCAGGAAGATTATGTGCCAAATTAGGAAATAATCAAATCAGGAAGATTATGTGCCAAATTAGGAAATAATCAAATTAGAATTAAATTACACAATTTCTGGAGATGGGAACAAATTGAGGAGAATAATCAATCAAAATTAGAATGGAATTACAAATTATTTGGCAGGAGATTACAAGATTTCAGAGAAAAGGAATTAAATCAAATCAAAAGAGGAAATCCAAATTGAAGCCAAAATCAAAGCAGACCAGCAAGGAACAAATTGAATAAAGTTGGAGCCAAAATAGGAAGCAATTCCCGAGTTGAAAATTATACAGAGTCAACTCAGTGGTTAATTGGCAAATATCAGATTAAGTACCTAGACCTCTGATAAATTATAAGACCACTCCCTTGACAACAAATGTGCTTATGAATGGTCCTTAGGCCTCTTACTTTGCAATCGCCTAAAAATATAAAAATCATTTTCTTCACATGACATTTTTTACTCTTATCTTCGAAAAGTTTCAAGAAAAGATTGGGGAGCAATTGATGTGGCATAAGCAAAAATGCTCATTAAATACATTTAGTGGAGAAAATTGTAACATAAGCGTTACGACTCATTATTAAAGAAAAAACGTTACATGACATTAATGCCTATTCATGAATGACCACTCTTTAAATAGAGGAGAGGAACAACTTGATGGGGTATGCTCTATTCTCCACACCAACTAATATTTTGCTGAATTCTCTACTGACTTGAGCGTTAGAGACTTTCCGGGGAGCATCATGACCTCATCGTGTTTGCGTTTTCAGGTCTCGAGGCGACGTTCACAATTTTCAAGTATTCGTGATTGTTCGAGTTTTCTTATTTATTGTTGTTTATTTTTCGAGGCAACAACACACACTCACACACACACATATATATATATATTATGTTTGTTTCTGCCTGTTGTTTGCTTTAGGTGCAAACGTTTTTGGAAAATGGATTTCCTCAACTAATATTTTGTATTAGCGTGTATATTTTTTAAAGGTTTTCAAAATGGTTTTTGTGAGGCCTGGAGCCGTCCTAGAGTGTCTTTTCTCACTAGGGATTCTTACCCATTTTTCTCTATTTATTGTCTATTTTCCTATATCTTATTTCTCAGGTTCACTTTTGGCATTCAGTAACCTACATCCTGCTCCTAGTAAGGTGTTCCACTTGGTAGTCAATGCTCTTTTGGTCCGGGCTCCCTTTGTTTTTTAGATCTTTACACTGGGTTGTTGTTGGGTTACCAAGTCATATTTTGCCTTTTGGATTTATACTAGAGGGTTCAACCAGCTCAGACGGCTGGAGGTCATCCAGATTCAGCAGCTGGAGCACCTCCATATCCACATGTTGTGCCACATGTTTAGCAGCCTCAACCAGAGAGAGTGACAGTAGTTGCTCCAAATGTTACACCTGTTAGATTAAGAGTGATCAACATTAAGATCCTTTTATGTTTTGATGATGAACAAAATGACATTGTCAAAACCTCACTCGAGTAAGATGTATATCCACTCGAGTAACATTTAGCCCAGTTTATTTCACTCGAGTAACAAGGAGACACTCACTCGAGTAATGCATCTTTCGGACTTCCAGAGGCTACTGGATGCAATGGTCATTCGAGTAACAATGAAGTTCACTCAAGTAATAGATGTCTCAGTTCACTCGAGTAACCAGAAGTCATCACTCGAGTAATGCACGAAGAACACAAGAATGAGATATGAGCTAAAGCTTACCACTCGAGTAATCAGGAAGAGTCACTCGAGTAAGGCAGAGTTCAAGGTGTTACTCGAGTAACAATAAGTGTCACTCGAGTAATCTATGCATCAGATCACTCGAGTGAGCAAAATGTGTCACTCGAGTGAATCATCAACCCAGAAAGCTGCACGGGCAGAAATGCATTCCAACGGTCATATTCTCACCACCAATGGTCATATTGATTGGAATGGCTATAAATACATCAAGGAATGACATAAAAACATGGATGATCATATGCTTTCATGTCCCAAACATTTTCATCATTCCATCACCCCCAAAACACCAAATTCAAGTTAGAGAGAAGATCAAGAGCATCAATCAAACACTTGTACTCTTAGCATAGAGCTTTCAACTTTTGTAAATAGTTTTGTAAACTCTTTGAGAGTGGGGAAATGTTAGTTGTGAACCTATAGAAAACAACATTTGAATGGCTTTAGAGGTTGAGGCGAAATCAACCTTGGGTAGGCTTTAGAGGTTTGAGTCGTAATCAAACTTGTAGGCTTTAGAGGAGTAAGCTGTAATCAACCTTGTAGGCTTTAAAGAGGTGAGTCGTAATCAACCTTGTTGGCCTTAGAGGAGTGAGCCGTAATCAACCTTGTTGGATTTAGAGGGGTGAGTCGTAATAAACCTTGTTGGCTTTAGAGGTGTGAGCCGCAATCAACCTTGGTGTAAGGCTCTGTTGGATTGAGCCGCAATCAATCTTCGAGATAATGAAAAGCCTAAGTGAGACTTAGATAGTGGACGTAGGCATGGTTGGTCGAACCACTATAAATCTTGGTGTTATTTTCTCTCTTACTTCAAATCACTTCCACTTTCCAAATTCAACCAAGGCATCCCCGGGAAAATTCTCCAACAAAACATTATGAAGCATATAGAATTTTCTAATAACGTGGATGACAAATGGCTCCTTAGCACATTACAAAAATCTAGATAACCTTGCTTTGAAACCTATGTTTCCTGGCGCAGCTTTAGAACAACACTATTGTCTAACAGAGATATGAATGACTTCAAAATACTGATATGAGCCCAATACAATTTACATTACAATGTTAACCAAACCAAAAGGAAATCAAAGACTTGCCAGAACTTCTTCAATTTGAAAACAAATAATTGAGCTTTAATTAGAACCTAGAATTCAAAATCACACCAAATATTATTCAAATCTTCTATTTTTTACTAATTAACACAAAACCCATCTCTCTCTAACAATCTTCAAAAAAATTCATAAGTTTGTTCCCCAAAAAATCAGACTAAAAAAAAAAAAGAAAGTAAACCAAAATTTGCAATCATGAAATCAATAAAGCACAACCAAATTTGGTCTAGAGAAATTTGAAAATCTTGTTCTACAATGATAATGACAAAAGGACATGATCAAAATTGGATAGACTAAATTACAAACACATAATCGAAATTAAAATCATCTATCCCAACTTTCAAAACCAGCCTAGACAAATCTCTCTCCACTTTTCAGATTTGACTTCTTCAATAACAAAACGAAGTTGTCTTCTTCGAGGGGAAGAGAGATTTAGAGTCTTGCTCGCTTTGGTCATCTCCTCAACATGGGTTGTGTCTACTGCGAGAGAGAAGAGAGAGGTTCAGGTTGTGTGTGGACAAGGACAGAGGAAGAGAGACATAGATCGAGGTTGAGGAAGAGCAACTGTGGTGGTGGGTTTGGTGGAATGTGAGGGAGATAGAGAAGAGAACGAGTGTGAGGAAGAAAGAGAAGGGTTTCTTT
>CAODLS011362814.1:0-11843 GCA_948243855.1 Flueggea neowawraea | reverse complement strand
TCAATTGTTTTAAATTCGACTATTTTATTGCACAATAATTAAGTTGTTTGTCTGATGGAATGCATTATAAATTGGCATGTACTTAAGTTAATTACCATAAAATATAAATTAATCAATCATTTGATATTTATTTTACATTTAGAATGTGATTGAATGAATTATCATATGAAATTAATTTTAAAATAAAATTAACGCAAGTATATATAGCTTGACCAATTAATTATATGTTTATAACAATTTTAGGGTAGTAGTTTCTAACAATTAATTAGAATAAAAGAATCAAATTAGGGTGAAAATTACAAATAATTAATTTGTTGAATTAATTTAACTAAAAAGCTTGAATATTTTTAATGAAACAAATAATTTGTAAAGTTACAATTAAGGAATTAAAATAAAAGGTTTGATTTTCTGACCAATTGGTAGCAGAGTTGAATTTTCCGACGAACAATTTGTTGCAAAACTCAAAATTTTATATTTATAAATTAATTGTATCATTTAAGAGGATAATTTAAATAAAATTAATGTAAGGTTATAATATTAATAAATTTTATAATGTAAGGTTAATTAAAATAAAATTAATGTAAGGTGATTAATTAATTTAAAATAAAATTAATATACTCATTGTGTATATTAATTTAAATAAAAAGCTTGATTATTACAATATTTGTCCAATTATTAAAATTTACTTAATTATTTTCATTGAAAATTGAATTAAAGTGGGAAAGGGGTGGTCGCAATTTTAGCGACTAATTCGTCGCAAAACATTCTTTTTAATTGGACGTTTAAATTTGAAATTAAAGAACCATTAACTTTGTTTTCCCACTATATATATATATATATATATATAAATTAACACAATTATATTACTTTTTCAATCATATTTTACATATATACAAAATATATCTATACAAATTAAAAGAAAATTCGATTTGATTAATTCTTGCGACGAATTCGTCGCAAGACTCCAATTTTTTTGGCGGAAATTTCGAATTTCAATGAATTTTTGGGCGGTTTCTCAGGTAATAGAATTTTGTTTTGCGACGAATTGGTCGCAACAGGGTTGGGCTTTTAGCCCAACAGATGCTCTCCCTTTCCTCCAACAGAGACATTTCACCTTCCCAATTCCTCTAATCCCTTAACCCCTAGTTCCTCTTACACTCTCTCTCTCTGCCTCTCTCAATCCCGACCCTCGTTCTCTCTCTCGTGAAGGAAAGACAAATCTCTAGGCAAATTCCACCAACACACCCACATATAAACACACACCCTGTTTGTGTTCGTAAGTTCGTTAATTGGGGTTCCTTTCTGAATCCAAATCACTCCATCATATGAGACCGATACGGCTTCCCGAACCCCCCAGCCCCACCATGGGTGTCCCCTAGATCTTCAGAGGCGGCGCCAACGGCGTTATTCGCTGCGCTGTTGTCATCGGTACCGACTTCCCTGGCTCCGAGATTTTTGTGTTTCTTTTAGCAATTTTTTTCTTAATTTTATTTGAAGTTGATGTTTTTTGTGTTTACTGTGTTGCAAATTCAATAATGGTCTTAGCTTTATTGTGTTTTTGTGTGTGTGGCAGCGAGTTACGAGACCCAGGGGCGGAATCAACCAGTGGTTGCATTGGCTTCCGGTTTCTGTTCACAAGAAATTGGAATATTTGAGTAGGCAGATATGTGTTTACTCGAGGATTATAGCGATGTTAAGCAGATTGTGAAACATTAACCAGAGCATGGTACTGAAAAAATTGTATTCTATGAATGTATGTTCGGCTGAATGGGAGATGTTGCATTGTTTCTCTCATTCATGCTACTCTTAATGAACAAGAACATGTATGCTACTTTGTAGACTCAACAGTTTTAGCAAGTGTATTGTTCTATATTGAACTTTCTTTCAAGTGAATTGGTCGGGTATTCATTGCTAAAAAGATTCATGGCTTTTCTGGTGGACGCTTTACCTTACGGTAAGCATATTGGCTTTGATTATATGAGTTATACTTCAAGCATTTGCTGAAGAATTGTTTATCAGTGTTAATTGTGAATTTAGGTAATTTCGTTTCTTAATTCTTTTTATCTAAGTTCCTCGTATAAAATAAATTCAATATGTATACATATTAATTAATTATTTTTTGATAGGCTAGAGCCTAGTTGGGAGCATATGAATTCATGGCACAAAAGCTCTACAAGCGCATATCGAAATTCGACGAGAAGACTAATTAGATAGGTTTACATAGCTATTGTATTTTAGAGTTCATAAATAATTGTATATTTTAAATGTATTTTAACATTTAAATGTTAAATACATTTTTGAATTAATTCGGATGTTAAATATTTTCATTTAGATGTTTCATTTTTATTAAATAATTTAATAATATTAAAAATAAAAATAAAAAATATTTTCATTTAGTTGTATCATTTTTCTTAAATAGTATTAAAAATACAAATAGTATAAAAACAAAAGTAAATGCAAAAGTTGAGACGAATTTGCAACGAATTCGTCATAAAATTTTGAGACGGATTCGTCCCAACTTTTGCGACGGATTTATTTCAAAATATTGCCAGGAATTCGTCTCAAAATTTTGCAACGGATTCGTCGCAACATGCTAGTTCACTTGTCCCCAAGATTGAGACTGCATTTTCATCCGTTGCAATTTTTATGACGAATTCGTCGCAAAATGGCTCATTGACTTCTTCCAAGCTTGCGACGAATTCTTTGGTGGTCGCAAAATTTTGCGATGAATTCATCGCAAGAATTCTCTAGCGATGAAGGTTTTTGCGATGAATTTTTTCAACCAATTTTGGGTCGCAACAACTGTCTTGCGACGAATTTTTCCTTTTTGTGACGAATTTCTTCCATCGTAAAAAGGTATTTTTCTTGTAGTGATTAGCGTCGATTTAATAAACATTCACTGACTGATTTGTATAATTTGCTAATGACCCATAACTATTTAGACAGGATTTGAAATCTAGGTACATGTGAAATTATGAATCTGTTCTAGATTAGAATGAGAATAGTCATCATTATTCTTTTGTATATAGCTTCCTAGTTTTGATTCAATTTTTTGAAGTATCTAATTTGAGTTTGTAATATCCCGTCCGTTTCAGCTATATTTCCTATAGCGATTGAAGTTTCGATCGATGATCGTAGATGCTCATCCTTATTTCGAGTTTGGAGTTTAGATTGATAGTTGATTAAGTTGATGGACATGTAAGGTTGGTGTTGTACAACCTTGAGAATAGCGAGTTTGGAGAGTGGATAACTCGAGTTAGTGTAAGCTGTAACTCGAGTTGTATAACTCCTATACAACTCGAGTTATTCAGAATTGTAACTCGAGTTAGATGAGGTCCATATAACTTGAGTTAATCATTGTGTAACTCGAGTTATCATTGTGTCGGTGTTCTTCGTCTTTAAAGACCCAAACCAACCGAAATATGTTATTTCTTCCAAACCACTCCTCTCAGACGCTTCAAATCTCTCTCAAGTGGTTCCTCAACACTTCCTTTTGGTTTCTTGAGATAAGATTGAGTTTCTAATCCTTTCTTTCCTCATGTTTTCTGTATGATCATGTATATTAGGTTTTAGGTTTAATTCGGGTTTAGGATGATTTAGTGATGTTTTGTGTTGTGATAGATTTGAGTATAGATTCATATTCAGAAGGATGATTAGAGTTAATATATGTGATTGGGAGAGATTTTTATCGGTTGATTTGAGTGTTTGGTCAGACTGGACAATTTGGGTAAGTGACTTACTCGAGTTAAATGTTCATTAACTCGAGTAAGATAAACATAGATTTACTCGAGTTAAGTTTTGGATAACTCGAGTAAAACAAGATATAATTTACTCGAGTTATATTTGGCTAACTCGAGTAAACCAGACCCCAGATAACTCGAGTTAGCCTCTGACTAACTCGAGTAAGCAGTAGTTCAGAGTGACCAAATTGTGACATTTTTTGTATTTGATGAATTCGGAGAATTTGAGGATTAATTTGGAGATTTTGACTGCTTTGAAGACTATTTGGTAATATGTCAAGTCTCGAGGGACTAGTTTGTAATTTTACGAGATCCAGGGACTAAAATGTAATTTTACATTAGTTCAGGGACCAAATCATAATTTTACATGAATTTCGATTCTTGGGCCGGGAGTGCTAGATCTTCAATCGAAATAGGATTTCTGACGCCGTTGACTTTTGAGTCTGCATTTGCATTTCATGCATGTTTTGTATTGCCACAGTCATCGATTTTAACATGTTTATAAATGCTTGTTCCAGCTTAGCTCAGTTTTTGAGGTGACCAGTCATCGACCGGCGGTCAGTGTTATGAAGTTTGGAAGCTCGACATCCAGGTGAGTGGATGACAGCTTTAGATACATAGGTTGTGTCTCTGAAATTTATATTATTTTTTATGTGTATAACACATGTTTGAAATCGGACTAATCTAAGGATTGTTTAATTATATGAAAATGATTATGTAAATAATATTCACGAATTTATTTTGAAGAATGATACATTTAGAAATGGTTTCGAATCGCTATTACGTATGTAGCGTATATATATATATATATGCGGGTTATATCTGCATGTGGTATTTTTGAACTGTTTTCAAAACATTCATTGTGAGACACGTATGAGACAATCTGGAGTGTTGTCCCTCAATCACTGAGTTTGATTCCCTTTCTTTGTTTTGTCTCTGTTTATTATCATCGTGCATGTGATTCCAGATGACTAAAATCTTTGGCATTTGATGCTCAGTGATGAATTCTGACAGTGCGGTCAGTGCCCTTTCGATCGGATCTCGTTTGTATGTATTGTTAGGTGCTCCATACCTGGTTCCTGTGGGAGATTTTTTGTTTCTGTTAATGCTTTTGACATTTCAAATATTTTAATTTGAAATTAGTTCTGCAATTAATATTATATATGTTTTCTTTTAATAAATAAAGATTAAACCTTTATTTGTTTTTCATATCTCTTTAAATATGATATTTAGATAGAAGTTCTACACTATGGAGGCTTGTACGGAATAAACAGAGCTCTCATAAATGGTTTACCTTGTACACCGAATATGATCCCAAAAATGAGTCGTGACATAGTTATCTTGATCTCTTGCAGCTGCTACCCCAAAGCAGATTAGAGAACTCATGCAAGTCGACGGCTTAACCAATGATGAAGTGAAGAGTCATCTACAGGTGAGTTTCAATTTCATTCTTATTCTACTAAAAGGAAACAAACTAAGGCAGAGAAGTTTTAATTGCTCTATTTGTCTGATGATCAAGTCTTTCATGTCAATCCACCATTGGCAGTTCATTGGTTATTTAAATTTTTTTGAATATAGTTACAAATATATTTGAATTTTTTTTATATATAAATAGTGCCCCTTAATAATTTTTTATGCTTCCATCACCTGTTATAATTGTGATTTTTTTATTTATACTCATATTTTTATAATATGTTTATAGTTTTGAATATTTGTATGCTTAAAGATAACACCACAGCTGCATTCACGGCCCGCCCTAGGTCCCACAAAGAAAAGTTGTTTGATAAGCCTCACAAAGTCTATTCACTATTTTGTTTTTTTATTGAGATACATTACTAATTAATTTCATGGGCAAGACTAAAAGGTGGGGCATACACTTGTAATGTGTTGAATTTCAGTTGTTATTGTTTCTTAATTATTAAACAAGCAATGCTCGGTCAGAATTATCAACTTCAAGATTCTCTTTTATAAACAACGCACAAATAATCAACGCTTTGTTCCTAAATAGATTGTTTCAAATTTCAATGGTTTCTATAATTAACGCGTTTATATTAGATGACAAAAATAATACTATGTCAAATTCTTACAAAAAACAAAATTACTTTGAAAGAATATTTGGAAATAATTGGTTCCTGGAAACAATTTTCTAACTACAAATTACTATAATTTGACAATTTGATCAAATAACTAAATGATGAGAAAAACGAGATTTTCATACTACAAATTCGCATATTATTGTTACGTTTGGAATTGATCATGGTCCACATTTGGGCTGCACATGTAAATTGCAAGGATGTTATCAGGAAATTCCAATTAAGTTGCTTCTTGCCCACACTAATTATTTTCCTGGCGGCCATAACGATTAATAAAGTTTTATTCTTTATTAGTCACACAAAAATTTGCTTCTGTCTAAAGTTGTATTCAAGTAACTATTAATTATTGACGGTTTAATATCTACAACTATATAGCTTGTTTGTTTAGAATAACATATAATCTATTTCTCTATTCGTACCTCAAGGTATTTTAAGAAACAAACATATTTGACAAATCAATCAATCAATATATATATAATAGTTGGAGAATTTTTCTAAATTTGTGACAAGTGTCTTCTTAGTTATTTAACAAGTGGTAATTTAATATTCAAAAAAAAATTCTTAAAGCCTTTATAAAAAATGGCTACATCAATATCAATATCGTTGGTAAAAAAAATATCAATATATATATAATTTGGGAGTTTTTCCTCGGTTTCGGCAAATGATGTTTTAATTTATTGACATGTGGTTACTATTCTAAATATCTTCTCTCTTTTCCTTTGTGTGATATAATATAAAAAAAGTTCTAAAATCAATAATTACTAACAAAAACAAATCAATATGTGTATCAATATATACATTTAAATCAATATATATTATTTCATATATAAATATAGTTATATAATTTAACGCTATGATTAAAAATTTGGTTCGTAGATTTAATATATAAATTTGTAATTAGCAAGTAATTTAGAGTGGACTAGATAAATGTCAACTTATTGGTCTTTTTGAAAATAGAGAATTAGATATAAAAATTAATGGTGATTTAATACTTTCAATCAAATTAAGATAATATTAGTTATATTGGCTTAATTCAATGTATGAATATGCATTCATTTAATTATTATTATAATATATGAATTAAAATATTTTATTTTGATGAATCTATATACTTCTCTAGGAACAAGAAATAACATATTTAATTCATGAAAGAATTGTGAATAAAATTATAAAATTTCATAATAATTTTGAATATTGAATAAGTTATAATTTCTCTCCTAATTTGCTAATATTTTATTATTATTGTTGAAGTATTATTTTTAAGAATATTTTTAAACAAAAAATATATATTATTTAATAATTTAAATAAAAATATTACAATTTACCATGCGTAGCACGAGTATTGCGCTAGTCAAATATAATACGTACCAAATATTAACCTCGTAAATGCATTGGAATAACTTAAGAAAAATATTTAATATGTATGTCAGTCTCACAAGTATCCCACCATCAATAATGGGAGAGATGTAAGACTGGTTCACTATTATTAGATGCCACAAGATCAAAATAAAGATCGATGCAGAAAAGATGAGAGAGTTTTTCTGCTTATTGCTCTATCAAACTCTATCGAGGTTTTCAGTGTTAAACCTTATGCATATGCAAGGACGAAGGTAGAGGGGATAATTGGTTTTCAGTGTGGCTCTATTCCTTTATATATGACATAATCAAGTCACTTGGTCTGTTATTAACTAGGACCTTCACCATATTTTAGTTCTGGCTTCATCACTATGTAAATGGGATTAATCACTTGGGCTATCCTACTTAAATTATGGGTCTAGTTATTCTCATTATTATTAGGATCCATAATTCTGATTATATTAGACTCTCACTAGATACTTTAATCTAAATCTATTCGGATTTGACCTATAATCAATCGTCAGTGAATCTGTTTTTTTTTTTTTGCTTTTTTTAATAATGCAATTAATCTCTTAGTTATATTTCTTATGTTTGTAAAATCCAATATCCTTCGAGAGGTACCGTCCTCCTTTTTTAAAAAAAAAAATAAAAAATAAAAAAAATCTAATATCCTTTTTTTTTCAAAGAAACATCATAAATATCATATCAACACTTATCATTTCAGTAAAAAGTAAAAATGTCAATTGGCATAAATCAAGCGATCTAAATTTGTGTTGTGAATTCAAAATTTAACTTTTTTTAAGTAAACGAATAAGAAATGGTATTCAATTGCGGCTTTGTTGATAGCTGATAATATGTTTCAGTAAACCAATATGAAATGTTATTCAATTGTCAGTTTAGTTTTCCTTAAATCTTCTCCATTCCATCTCTCAGTTCAAAACATATGGCGTAGATTAATCACTCACGAGTTTCTCCCACTAATCATCAAACCATCCCAAACTAAACCGACATAATTTTTTTTTAATAGATGAAGATTTGACTAGCTCCATTAATCATTGTTTCGAAACACGATGATATTTTTTCCCGCGTAATAAAAGAAGAAAGAAATTGACAACAGAAACATAAAATCATTGCTTGAAATAATTGATTTTCTTTTTTTACAAAGACTCTAGAAATCAATTGTTGCTTAGAATAAAATCGAATAGCAAATGTTAGTGTAGCTCAAAAATATATAATACAAAACTTTTATTATAGTACTATTATCAAAATACACACACTTTTGTTATAAGTCAATACAATACAAAACACAATACTCAGAAACTAAACACTCGTTAGAATCGTCCTCTTTCTCTTCTTGATGGCCACACTAGTGAATTCGTTAAAATTCACTATTTAGACAAACAATATTTGCGCACAATCCATTAATCCAACATGACTAGTTAGATTGTGTGCTGTTCACCACTATTGTGGTACCGCGCCACTCATTGTTTCGTGCCAATCGTATATACCTTTCAATACATGAAAGTCATTTTTTAAGTGCGTCACTCAACTCACAATCCAATGCAACTCGTTTGAGTGGCCACTCTAGACCATGGCACTCGTGTGAGTGCACTTACAAATGAAGGCTTTTCAAGGCCTTTTATAGGCTTCAATGTCGGCCTAGTTTGCCGACTTCGGAGGTCGGCCATCATTTACCGACTTCATCTTTTTCTTTTTCTTTTTTCACTTTATAACTAAGTAGAACTTAATTTAACTTCATGGTTAACCTGATTGAATGTATATGTTCTAAACTTTGAGATCGACAATTCATGTCCTTATAAAAAAATTACAAATAAATATTTTGTTCTTGATACTAGTAGTCACAATATAGTCAGGGATTATAAACGTGTTTTTGTTTCTGGAAAGAAGGTAGGGTACGTAAAAGCAAATTAGAATTTCACTGCAATGGTATATAACAGTGCAGCGTTGACATAGCACAATTTCCTACCTTGACTTGATCCAAATTAGGAAAAGTCTTGGTCTCTTGGAGATCTTATTACAATATGCATGTATACATAAGTTCTGGGAAATATATATATATATACCCTGGCATGCAAGGAAAAAGAAAATAGCACGTCTTGTAGTTTTTCAATCATGAACCCATCAACGAATGCTAGCAATCGTGTTTTTTCTTTATTGGTTTTAGTTTTTTTACTCACACAGACGACAGATGGTGATGGAAGCAACGACAGATCTAGAGACCGTGATGAAGGAATGAGAATCGGTGTTATTGTGGACAATAGTTCTCGTATTGGTAAGGAAGAGATAGTGGCAATGGAGATTGCTGTGGATGATGTTTATAAGAAAACAAATCAAAGTCTTGCTTTGAATATCAAAGACTCCAGAAGAGAAGTACCTCTCCAAGCTGCTCTTGCAGGTATGTCCTCCATGATAGATCAAGTTGATAGTATAGTATGTTTTAAAGTAAAATGAATACATTTAGAAATTTTGTGGCTAAAATATAATGAATTCTTCATTGATAGAAATTCTATTAATGTGTATTAATGTCTCCAAATCCAAAGTACATAGAGATTTTCAGTTCAGCAAACAAGTACATAGAGTTTTTATTCACTGATTTCTGCACGTATGGACATCAAATGAGTACAAATCAGATAAATGGTTTTGAAGTGGAAAGATAATTGAATAATGACCATTCATGACAATTATTAAATTAACGCAAAGATTTTTGTGGACGACAATTATCTTTGTTAGGATTGTATTCAATAATCAATATTTATTGCGAGAACTCCATATTCAGGTTTATATATTTGCTCCGTAGAAGAAAAACGTAATCAAGGAACCATTTTAATGGCGAAAACGCAATGTTATGAAATCAGAAAGTCAATATTTGTAGTCTTCATATGCATGATGTTTGGGTGTGTCAGGAAATTAGGCGATAGAAGTAAATGCAGAATAACAAAGAGCAATCACACATGAACACGAGATTTACGTGGTTCGATCAATTCGATCTACGTCCACGGGCAGAGCACAAGTAATTCTACTATTCAGAGTAAAAAACAAGCACAACGGCGTTCAAAAGCATACTCGGCCATCCAAAGGCACCCAAGATGTTCCCAAGCCCCCCATTATATAGTTAACAAGTAATACAAGTCAAAACCAATTAGGAAAACCCTAATTGAAACCCAAATCCTGTAAGAATTTATTACACGGTTAGTGAAGTAAAGACACAGACAAAACTCCTCGAGACACGACCATTCCTTCTTGTCCGTGTAGTCCAAAAAATCCGACAAGCCAATACACATGCAAAGACACTGTCGTGGCCAAGGCCGTGTCTGTCCAGTTCTTGTTTCTTTTTGCTCCAGTGCATCACACGACCAATCCCACGACCGTGTAGCTCCCCGTGTCCGTCCAACAACTCTTTTCTCTTCACAAATCCGTCCTTCTTTGGCTTGTATAACTTCCTATAAGGTTTTGACTTCAATCTTAATCAAGAAATTCACTCCAATCTCAACAAATCTTTCACGATCTCATTTCAACCAAAAGTTTTGTTCAATCAAAATAAATAATATTTATGCGTACTTGTACAAATATTTACAATAATTTCACATTATTCAACAATCAATCACCAATTCCTCTCTGTGTAGTCTAGAACAAACTCTAAAACAATAGTAACACACCCAAAAGAATTTTTCTTCTTAACAAATGAATAAGATTCTAATCAATCTAATAGTACTTGAAGAGTACAAATCCTAATGCCAGCATTAGAACAGATGGTGAAAAGGTGTGAGAGGGCATGGCAGCTGAAGGAGGAGTGAGGACCGGGCGGCTTCCGGGAGTTGATGTTGGCACTCCAGAATCCACTGTTGGTGATGGTGGAGTCAAGACTGGTGTAGTGCTTGGTGGTAGAGTGGATGGAGTTGGCTCAGGAACAACAGGACCAGTGCAATGAATAGTATTTGTGTTAAAACTCTAAAACCACATTATAGAACTGGAAATACATTTAGAAATTTAGAATGACTTATTATGTGTAACTAGGAGTGAAGCAGAGTTAGTTACCTTTAGGACTTGGAGATGGAGAGAATCCAGGCGAGCGTACTGGACCAAGTGCAGAAGGAGCTGTCACATCAACATGTATTACTTATTAGTGTGCATTAACCCTTCACTGAATTGTGTTAAAATTTGCAAGTTCTGTTGCAGTGGTCATTGAAAGGTTAAAAAAGGAAGACAAGACAATAGGCAGAACTTGTACCTGGAGCAGGAATTGGTGCACCAGAGGCTACAAGATTGGAAAAAAGATAAAATTAGCAAAATTAATTTAGTTGCATATAAAAATTCTAATCCAGGATGTCACAGAACTGGAGAAAGTCTTTACCTTTGCATTGAACGGGGACACCGGGCATGTTACAGGCACGGGGAAGAGAGATTGCCAAAGTTCTGTTGATTGGTATCTGGAAAGGAACACTTCCAGTGACAATAAGGCATAAACAATTCATGCCAGTACTTGTCAGGTTCTTGAGTGAGCCACAACAATCTGATGTTGGTGAGCTACCATTGACAGTGCTATTTGTAAGGAAGTTCATACATGGTGTGAAGCTAGACAGAGTTGAAGCATTGCATGGTGTGCTAATCTGTCCATAAACAGGCACCACCAAGG
>CAODLS011362584.1:0-11094 GCA_948243855.1 Flueggea neowawraea | reverse complement strand
TTAGAAGTGTGAGCCTAAGAGAGAATCAACCTTGGTTTATTCTTGAACCGAAATCAAGTATTATAAGAGTTCTCACTTAGCTTGAAAGTGAAGGTGGCTTTGGAGGCGTTGAGCCGAGAATCAACCTCTTTGTAAGGCTTTGTTGGATTGAGCCAGAATCAATCATCATTATAGTGAAAAGTCTAAGTGAGACTTAGGTAATGGATGTAGGCAAGGCTGACCGAACCACTATAAATCATTGTGTTCATTTTCTCTCTTCTCAACTCTCACAACTCAAACAAGGCAAGACCGAAAATTCTCCAACAAAAAATTCACCATAAAAGCTAAAGAGAAAAGAGAGAGATTTCAAGTGGAACAAAGAGGTTTCCTTGAAAAGTTTTGGCCTTGGAAAGGAATCCCCCTCATCTTTTATTTTCCTTTTCTTATGTTGTATTTGGTGTTGTTTTTCTCCTTAAGTTTAGTTTTGATTTTCTCTAATCTATTTTTATGTAGGTTTTTTAATTTGGATTTTGAGTTGTAAGTTTTGATAACTATCTACTATGTTTAATGAAAGGGTTTGTTATGTTCTTAATTGCCATATTTGTTGCCATGGTTCATTTGATGAATTGTTTTAATAGAATATCGTTATGCTTGATCACCATAATGGTGTTTGTGACATGCCTAAATGAAGGATCGAAAGAAGAAGTTTAGGTTAGGTATAGTTGCATCAAACTTGTTAGGTTTTGTAATACACATATTCATGCCTACAAGGTGTTCGATGAAATTCTCAAGAGAATCTAATGAGTCTAGTTTAGTTAGGCGATGCCGAAAGAACCCTCCTAATAAATGTAGACATAACTTAAATGAACTCGAGAGAAGCTTTAAGTGACTATAGCGAAAGAACACTCATACCACAAAAATCTGTTTCATTGACTTAGTAAGTAGGATTCTTTACTTCTTAATAATCCAAATGTTTTCTTTAATTTTCCATTTCATGTTAGGCTTTTAAAATCATTTTATGTTCTTAAATCAAACCCACAACAAATCAAAGTCTCAGATTTCTATTGCTTTTTTTTTTGTTTTTCGATCATTAACTAATACACGTTTCATGTGGATTCAACACCCGATGAATACTCTGAGGGTTTTATTACTACATCAACTATTGTGCGCTTGCGATAGACCCGATCAATAGTGAGATTGCATGTGAGCAATTTCTTCACAATAAAAGCACTCAATAGTACTAATATCTCTCAGCCGATATCTTAATCTTCTACCACGATCACTCTTCCTACGATTCCTCCGCCTTTCGTCATTCTTTACAGCAATGAGTAATTGAGGACCACCATCATCTTCTCTCATCATCCTTTCATTCTCCTTCAAGATCGTCATCACATCATTCAACTGCAAAGTGTTTTCCCCTGCTAACATTTTTTGCACCAACGACTTGAAAGATTTAGACAATGATGCTAATAGAAGTAATAACTACTCTTCCTCCTCAATTTTCTCCCCCAAAGTCAATAGCTGACAAACTAACTGATTAAAATTGTTAATTTGATTAAGAATATTACCTCCTTCATCCATTCTCAAGATATACAGATCCATCTTCAGACACAGTTGGTTACCCAACTGATTTCGATAAATAGGTGCTCTCCAACTTATTCCACAAAGCTTTAGGAGATATCTCCTTCAACATAATAATTTTAATTTGGAGAGAAAGTGTTAACTTGATAGTGCTGACAGCTTTTCTTTGGATGATATGATACTCTAGTCTCTATCTTTCATACCACTAGGCTTTTCATCCTCTAATGCAATGTGAAGATTCTGTTGTACTAAATAGTCTTGAATCGTGCTCTGTCATAGCATGAAATTACTTCTTCCATCAAATAGTGGAACCTCGTACTTCAATGTCGTAGTTAACTTTTCTGTAGCGTTGCTTCTAATTTTCCTCTATTCTCCTCTCTAGAACGAACATTTCGCTCAGATACCACTTGTTGGGGTCCAAACACACAATCATACCCACATAAGAAAACAAATAGTAGAGAAAAAGAGAAGAGAACATAACAAAATTTTAACGTGATTCGGTCCCTCAATACACTTACATTCACGATCTTCACTAAAATAAATAGAAAAAATAATTTCTGAGTCCCTCAGGTATACTCTAATGAGTAAGTCAGTCATCGTATTTTTAGGTTGTGGCAGACACATCCTTAAAGTTTAAAACCGGTTATACTTAAGTCCCTCCATTAGTAATCCGTTAGTATTATGTTAGAAAAACGATGATTTATCTTATTAAACCGCATTAAATGAAATTTTCATGACAATTTTGTCCCTCTTATTTATCTCTATCTTCTTCATCTTCTTCCTTCATCATCTCTCTCTCCCAATCTCACACTCCATCAACAGATTATTTGCATCAAAACAACAGATTATTTACAACAAAATAATAACAAAGTTACATAATAAATTTAAACAAACAAATATGTAAAAATTGTCTCCACAACAACAATAACTAATCAAATTAAACCATAGCAGCAATTAAATCTAGAAATGAACAAATTAAACCCAGAAACCAATCTCTCTCTTTCTCCAGAAACCAAACCAAACCCAGAATCATCTCTCGAAAACAAATCTGTAAAAATTGCTCTCACAACAACAATCACCAATTACATTAAACCATAGCAGCAATCAAACCCAGAATCATCTCTCTCTTTCCCTGTCTCTCTCCCCTCGTTTCTGTTCTTTCAAAAGATCTCAACCATTTCAACCACTTGAACATCATCAACAACCACCTATTTCAGGGCAATAGTAGATAATGCAATATAACATAAATGAACAAAAAAAAACAGAACAACTATCAGATTCAGCTTTAGAAGCCATCTTTGTCAGATTCAGAAGAACATAACAATTATCAGCACAAAAAATAAATAAATCAAACAACCACAAACTTATCTTCTCTAACTAAAACACAATCCTAAAAATATATCCAAATCTTTTCTTTTGTTTACTTACAGAAAAACAAATTACCCACCAAAAATACCAACAGAGGATTTCCCCCCAAGAAAACACAAATTTCCTCAACCCAGTTTGCAAATCTGTCGTCGGTTTATACCCAAACTCCCTCCTTGCATAACTAAAATTCGCGTGCGTAAACAGAAAGTCGCCATTTCTTGGCATATCCACAATTTTCTTCTTCGTTTTCATCTTCACATGCTTCTAAAGTTCTTTAGTGAAGGAGTGGAGTCGACGTCGTCTTCTTTTAGATCCTTCATGTATGCCGTTGGATCTGTGGGTGTGGGAAGGTTTAGGGTGAGTTCAAATAGTTCAGAGAGATGGCGTTGGATCTCGACGGGACCCGATGAGTTCACAATCTCGGCTGAGAATGAGAACGACGTCCACTTCCACCACCCAAGATCTGATGTTTTAGCGGTTTATGGTGGTGGCCTTGTTGGGACATGGCGGAGTGGGAAGGGGAAGAAGATAGGAGTCGGTTTTGAGAGATTGAGAGAGAAATCTGTTTGAAGGAATGAGTGTGGTCTTTGATTTTAAGAGCGGGTATTATCATAAAGTTTCATCGTCTTGAACTCCGCCAGTTAAAAACAACATTGAAATATGTATGTGCTAACTTCAAAAAATACGATAATTAATTTACTAATTAAAATATAACTAAATAGCTCAAAAATTATTTTTTTAAAATAAATATTATAATTTTTTAACAGATAAAATTGTTAAAATTTTCTTATTCTTATAAACTTAAATCTCATATTACACTCTTTAATTAATTAACTTAAAATTTATGATTCAAAACAACTAAGATTTAAAGTCTATTTTATAAAGAGTAAACTCTTTCACAATTCATACTTAAGTTATGTGTGATTTACACCTTTATAAATTTCTTCCTTAATTGTTGTGTGATTTGGGTAGTTTTCCCAGTACCATCTCAGGTGTTGATGATGATTGCTTCTCCCCTTTTTTCTTCTTCTTTTGTTTAATTCTGGTCTTCTTTACATTCAATTTTAGTTTTCTTAAAATCTGGTTTGTGGTTTTAATGAGTAGAAATTTTTGCATCAGCAGCTTAAATTGTCGTTTAATTCATAATTTTTTTGTTTGATCGAGATTTATTTTGAGTTTTAATTAATTGTGGGCCATCAATCTCAAGTATCTCTGACCAAATCAGTTTTGCTTCTAAGACTGCAAATGAAACGAGTCGCTCGGTGTTCAGTTCGATAAAAATTTATTTATAACTTAACTAATTAATAAATAAGTCAAGTTTGAACAAGATTTTAAACTCGAATTAATAAATGAACTGAGCTTGAACATCCAAAGCTCGACTCGAAAAATTTGCAAACAAACTCGTTTGTGTGTTCATGAACGTACTCATAAACAAACTTATTTATATATGTGTGTGTATTAAACTAAATTATGAAAAATATGCTTATGCTTGCAATAGTATTTAATATTTTGGCCACACCAACAGAAGTACAACTTGCACTAATTAATTATGTCTATAAAAGTACAAGTATGTTAACAGATGATCTAATATTGGGTTGAACTTGTAAAACAAATTGAAGTTTCTAATAATTCTTGGTTCGACTTCATGCTTAACATGAGTTTATTAAACTAACCTAAACTTAATTATATTCCTTTTAGAGCTTTTGCCAAATTTGAAATAACAAATCTTGTTTATGATTTAATTTGAGTATTTGTTGAGCCAAGCTAAAAAAACTCACAAGCCTTGTGACGAGCGGAGTTTGAACAAGATTTTGAGTTTAAGTTCAAGCTCATATGTGGTGTTAACAAAATTATATAAGTGTGCGCTCTTTTATGGGAAGGAAAGAGCACCACAATATATGATCGTACCATGTATGCCATAAATGACCATGAGGATGAAAAAAATACTCCCTCCGTCCCAATTTGATATGCATGATTTCTATTTTGATTATCCCATAAAATAGGTACACTTTCTATTTTAATCTACTAATCCTTGACAAAGTTACCTTATAGCCTTTATTAAATTTAGTTGTTGAGTTTGATGAAAATTAATTACCATCTCTTTTTTTTTTCAACTACACCCATTAAATTAAATTAGTATCTCACAAAACCTTAATAGGTATTGCATGTATCAAGAGTAATACTTTCGCTGAATTAATTTACTTACGTATCCATATCTGTTATGGAGTAAAATTTACATTCAATCAATCGAATTTAAAGTTAGCAAAAATTGATTCATTATATGCAATAGAAACAATGGCGGCATCTAATTTATTCTGTGCAATGAAAAAAATGGAGCTTGAATAAAATTTTCGTCAGATCAAATTGTTGGCGCTTACAGTAGTTTTATTGGCACTCACAAGGATGATTATTAACATTAACTCAATTTGTTGGATTCCATTGATCATACGGCTTCAGTGACTTGGAAAGAAGTGAAATTCACTTCATGTGATTAATTATGTCAACTATTTAGTTAATTATGCTTAACTAATTAAACTAAGTTTTCTTAATTCTTGTGTTTTTTAGTTAGTGTCCATCAAATTGGGAAGAAGAGAGTAATAAATAAAGATCTAACTTTTTGTAGTGCAAGACCCTGCCATAAAAATGCAATTCTCGGTGGTTCAGCCCTTAAAACCCTCAATACATTCAAAATGCTTAGTTAAATTTGGCTATTTTGGTGTACTATTAATGATCATGATTGATTCAACCAATTGTGATATGTTGGGCAAGCGAACTTGGCTATGATGAGTTGTTTGGTGTAAGAAGGGAAGATCGGTTTTCTTTATTCTTCTTTTTACGCATTCGCATTAGTCTCAATATTTGCATAGGCATCTATCATTGTCTATCATATGATATGTGAACATGAGTAAGGCTTCGTTAAGATTAGAGTTGCGAGCGGAAGCAACGATTGTGAAAACATTCTAGAGAAAGACATACATACTTTTTTTAAGGTTGGAGCTTGTGTTGAAGGCACAACTACAATAGTATCTGATTTTTAGATCATTATACAACTCTAACAATTGTACAGTGTCTATACTCTTGATGTATACTGGTTGCACAATCTATTTGCCTATATGATAAGGATATCAAGCATGGTTGAGTGAGAACTAATCATGTAGCATGACGAAGGACCATACCATCATATGTAAGTGGAAGATGTTGGAAAACTGGATCTTCCATAACATTAATGGGTGGAACCCGAATCTATTCATTGTGAGTTCAACTTAATGAAACCTACTAAGTGTTACTTAATTAGTTGTGTGCCTCTTAATAAAATTAAGAAAAGCTCAATTAGAGCCCACACATATTAGGGTATGTGTACGAAGCCCTAGTGAGAAAGCACATGACATAACATCATAAAGAGAGGCACTCTCTCTCTCACATACCTTGTCACCACCCCCTTCTCTCTCTCTAGGGGAGAATTCGTTCTTCTTCGATTGTTGAATCTTGCAACTCTGATCTCGAGTTGGCATCTAGGTTGCGATTTAGTCAATCGTTCCTATCATCCAAACGACCGTGGTTTGATTGAGAGGCTTGCATCGTTCGATTCTAGTTGAATTTTTAATTTGCTGCACTACGAGGTTAGTACTCGATTAATCAATTTCACATTCTATACTATTAGGTTGTATAGATCATGTTTCCTTTCAGATTGACTAAAGTAATATTTATTTGAGATAAATTTGGTAGAAATAAATTGCATTGTAAAAAAGTATAGAGAATGCACTTCTTTTAAGAATAGATTTACCGTATACAAAATGAATCTACTTCAAACAAAAACTTCGTAAGCATTTTGATTGAGACGTGATGATTTTATAGTTACAATATAATTTATATATAATGGGTATACAACCATTTTAAAAATTAGAACATCAATATTTTTTCCCTAAAATTTGAATAGTTTAAGTTATTCGCTCAAAATCAATATGCAAAATTAACTGATTATATGTACATATTGTATAAATATATTTTTGACAATGTTATTAAAATGTTCAAAACTCACATGTGGCTTGTGAGTGCCAAAATCCACGTACCGTCGTGTGCAATAACATCATGTGTTTTTTTTTAATATAGGTCCCGATGCTGTACTGCACCAATTCATGTTTTGTAAACCATAATGAAGTAACTTAATTTCATATAGATAAATTTATTAAGAATTTTAGAATATATGAATATTTCAAATGTGAATAAAAATATAAAATGAGCCTAGGTCTGTTAAAAATAAATTATTTTTTATTTGTATTTTGAAAACTAACTTATATTATTATTTCAATTTATCTTAATTAAGATAGTGCTTGTTAATGTTTGTAAAGGTTGGAATAAAAAGGTTAGTAACTCAATTTTTTCAGCCTCTCCAAGTGTTTTTTTTACCCACAGTAAAAAAACTCATATGGTCTGATATCTTAGTTTGTAAGATATGCATATATTAATATAACGTCAATATACACATCATTTTTTAATTTTTGAAAATTAAGGAAAAAATAGTAATATGCCAATAAAATTTTACGATTTTCTTTTATTTGTATTTCTATCCTTACAGGAACAATTAAATAAAATATTTTTTTGGTGTTACCATCTATATTTTTGAGGAAAGTGACCAATCAAAATATATGCAATATGCGACATATTCTCTTGTCAACTCAACTAAATTAACGTAACTCAAAAATGACTTGCAAATAATATTATTTATTAGAAAAATAGTCTGTCTATCATATATTATGGGTGAAATCCCCAACTCGACTAAGATTTTGTATCTAGTGGACTTGACCTTATTAGGATTTATAATCCTAATCCTAAAGAGTTTGGTGTATGAGTTCTTAGAAGTTGCGACAATCTATACCAATCACACATATATTGATATATAATTGTGTGACATAAAACTCTAGAAAGAAGGCGCAAATAGAATTAGACAAAGCACTCTCCCCTCAACCTAGTGTGCCATCAGTCTTCAACTACATAGAAGAAAATTCTTCTTCTTCTTCTTCTTCTTCTTCCTTGCACACAATACCTATTCCTGCATCGATCTCTTAGAGGAACATTGAGAGTTTTGTATTCCCATATTGAGAAGATCTTAAAGTTTGCTTGTTAGATTAGTGACAGACTAATCTTGTTTCAATCAATCTTTATTTCTCTGCGTAGTTTGAAGTTAGATCTCAACCCTTTTTATTTATTTATTTATTTGTTGAATATTATTTACATTGATTGAATACCTTCATTAATAATAATATTTTCTTTTTTCTTGGTGTAATTGCCTATATTTTAACAAACATATATTGAACTCATTGGCCAAGTCCACCTACCATAGAATTTCAAAGCCAAAGAAAATCTAACGAGAGCATGAAAAGGACGGAAAAAGGCTATGCATAGAATGACCCTTTTGTCCTCCACTCAGAAACAGCCTAACAGTAGCACAACTAACTACGGGCGCCCGCGGATTAGTGCTCTGTTTCACCACTTCATCTCTCCGATCCTCAGATTTACGCAAAACCCAAAAGGCTCTCTAAGGTACGCCACTAAAATATACCTCAATATTTTTAATTTTTCATTTTCCAAAAAATAAAAAATAAAATTCCTTTTCTTTTTTATTTTTACTTACAATTAATAAAAAAACTCTACCTAATTAATATATTACCATCACATTCCCAAATTACCCCTCAAACCAAAAAAAAAACATTATCACATGTGGGTGGGTGTGTGTGACTTGATAATAATCACAACACGTAGAAAAAGTAATAAAAAAATATTACTATTTTTAAATATTCTTGTAGAGATACACATATAACTGCATAAAAGGAGAAGACAGACCAATAATTTTCTTCCGGATTTACCCTTTTTATTTTCTATTCCTTTTTTATTTTTGTGGGTCAATGTTTATATTTGATGGGTTTGATTAAATACAACCAAAAAGAGTTAATTTTTTGGTTTGATGGCTGATGTATGTATTGAAACTGTTCTTGGGTTTCTAGATTTTTAATTGTTTTTGATGGTTGGGTCTTGATTGTCATATTTGGATTTGTGGGTACCCATCAATTAGCAAAAATTTCTGGTCTCTTTTGTGAAAAAGAAGCTATTGCTTCTTCATGCCATCTGGGTTTTGAGGGTTAGGGTTAGATCTGATTCAATCTGATTTATTAGTTGGAATTAGGGTTTCTTGAACTTCATATATATATTTTTTAAAATTTTTTGAATAATAAATTTTGGGTGGTTCAGAACTAGGTGTTAAGAGGGATTTGGTGTTTGAGCTGGGTTTGAGTGACCTGGAAATTACAGATACCGGATCAAGAACATGTAAGCCCTAGCTTTAATTTTTCTGAAATTGATTGTTCCTTTAATTACCATTCTGAATTTTTTTTATTGTATGGACTTTGTCAGTTTTGAACTATTAGGGTTTAAATGCTGTAATTACCGGATGAGTTTCAATTTGATTCATGTTCTGCATTGATTCAAGTTGATCATGTTGTAAACTCTTTCAGGTTTTCAAATTTCATTGTTAAGTAACTCGTTGATCAGAAATTGTAAAGTGTGTTCTTAATTTTGGATTGTAGCTCAGGACCTTGATTGAGTATATATAGAATTTTTGGGAATTTTTGAGCATCTTATTGTGGTTGTGTCGTTTGTCGTGAAGTTTACATATTGTTGGGGTTTCATTGTTGGTTTATCCATATGACGTGAGATTGAGGAATGTGGAGTTTCCATTTGCCCTTTTTGTTGTATGTTTTGGATTGATCTCGTTAATGTCAGAATTTAGATTGTGTCAAACAGTTTTCAGAGAGCACACCTTTGAAATAATTTCAATTTGTCTTATTGATGATTGTGCATAAATGTTATTCTTATGCGAGTAGGGATTCAGTATGTAATGTTGAGGGCACTGAAAATTAATGGGTCTTGCTTTTTTGAAACAAAACTCTGAGAATGGATGGGCCTCAGACTGAGTGATTATGCTGGTACATTTTAGCATGAAATCTTCTGTTAGCATCTTTGAGTTTCGAGTTAGTTTTATTATGTGAATGATAATGTGTTATTAATTTTGTGTATTTCTCCACTTGACAGTGGTGATGGGAACTGAATTAATGAGAGTGTGTGTTAAAGAAGAGTGATGAAATTCCATTGATACCGCCTGGGTTCGAGTCATTTGCAGCTTTTACCTTGAGGAAGGTGCAAGTGCACCTTGGCGAACAAGAAGATAGTTAAAATAGAACTAGTTGTTCTGCCACTGCAAGCATTTCTGAATCTCACACAGGTCAGGTCGATATGGATTCTGTCATTTCTGATACCTCAAAAATTACAAAGTCCCTTCGGCACAAACCATGGATAAACTGTGGACAGCAGTTAGACCACAGTTCGGAGGATGAATCAGTTTCTGTGAAATTCAATCAGGTCCTTTTCTAGTGTCATCGTTATTGATTTTCATTATTCAGATTGAAATGATTAATATTTCTTCGCTCAGATATGATGCAGAAATATGATGCACCGTTTTATTTTTGCAGAATCCAGATATGAGGTCACAACTTCCTAAAGGGGTTATCCGTGGATGTCCGGAATGTAGAAATTGCCAAAAGGTATTCTTTTAGGGGAAATTTTCATTTTATGTGTTCTGCGTACTAATGACTTCAAAGGGGCATGTTCATTGGCATTGTCTGTGATCTCTTTCTTTTGTTTCCAAAGCACTTTGTAACCATCATCTTTTATAATTGCTTTACAGAAAGTAATTATAGTTATTTGGTCGTCTGTCTCTTGATTTCCAAATGACACACTGTAGCTTCTGCTTATAGTCTAGTGTAAATGCCTTTATATTATATATTTATTGTCTTAACATCTACTAGGTTGATATTTGGGTCTTTGGTACAGGTCATGGCACGATGGCGTCCTCAGAGTGCCCGTATGATTGAGCTTGAGGATGCTCCTGTATTTTATCCAACTGAAGAGGTCATTGTTGTTGCTTGTAATATGTTATATACCTGGAATTTCAGTAATCTCTGTCGTTTTAAGTCATTGTTTATGAAAACTGAAGCATCAATTATCTTTGAAAATGTGATTTATGAAAATTTACTGAAATCTATTTCAGGAGTTTGAAGATACTCTGAAATATATAGCTATCATAAGGCCAAAAGCTGAGCCATATGGAATTTG
>CAODLS011362582.1:0-11865 GCA_948243855.1 Flueggea neowawraea | reverse complement strand
AGTATAAATACATGCTTAGGAGACCAGAAACAAATAACAAAACATCTGAGCATTGATTTCTAACAACTACCAAGCATCAAAGCATTGAATCTCTCTTTTATTGATATAAGTGTATTTGCTCTTCAAATTCATTCTTCATTTACTTGTATCACTATCTTTTAATCTGTTGGTGAGTGCTTGTAAACACCTTTGAAAAGAGTGATTGTGAGAGGGATCAATGGTAGATCCTTAGGTTGGTTTTTGTTCTTGAACCGGAATCAAGAAACTTGTAAGAGTTCTCACTTAGCTAGAAAGTGAAATTGTAATCTTTGAGAAGATTGATATTTAAAATCCTAAATGGTGATGCTTAGGTAGTGGATGTAGGCATCGAGTTGGCCGAACCACTATAAGTTCTTGGTGTTTTTTCATTTACCGCAATCATTCTAGAAGAAAATTCAAAGCTTCTAATATCACACTATTCAACCCCCTTCTAGTGTGATTATCGACTCAACAGTCAGGGCCCAGTGAGGAATAACACTTCAGATCGCCTCATACATGCCTCACAAAGACTTTTAAAACCAATTCAAAACTACCACAAACATGTATGAGTTAGTATATATATATATACACACACACACACTATATATATATATATATATATATAATAGTCTTTCAAAATCATTTTGCAAATGTTTGCAAACAAAGCAATCACATGCACAGAGGTGTATAGAATGACTTTTCAATTTCATATTCAAAACATATATCCAAATATATGAGACCAAAGTAAAGGCGTGCCTTTAGCACTCATATCAGAGAATGTGGACTCCGCCGCTATCAATATCAAATCATGTGTTGGATCAGAATATATGGCTACTGGCAACCCTGGTAGCTGGGCTTTCTTAAAGCGTTGATATACCAAAGGTCACGTTTATCCCCGTAACATAAGAGTCTCATATCAAAAAAACAAATCATACTAATATATATAGCATGAAAGCAAAATATGCATAGAAGCATCAAAATCAGAGAGGAGATATATAGTACATATATATCAATTTCAAAACAGAGTCCTAATTAATAACACATAATCAATTTATCATTAATTAATCCTTAAATTAGTCAAATTTCAAAATATGTGTCGAGCACAACAAAAATTATACAGTTCAAGACACAGTCTATGTGTCTGAAATTGTTATTCACTCACTTGAAAGTCTAAGTGTAAACACCCGTCAGGCTCCACTCGCTGGTGGTTGGTCTCTTGGGCAAGAACAGGAAGTTGAACTGTCACGACCCGAGTCGGGCCGGTGACCCGCGTACAAGGTGAACTGTTTATGGAAGCCCAACTCATTTCGCACAAGCCTCGGAGATACATATATTCTACCCAGATATTCATTCATCAAAAACATTTATTTAATCAAGTACGATATATATGGAAATAGTATAAATATAATACTACCAAAATAATATATAAAACCGTTATAATATGATCAAAATCCAAAATACAAAAGTATAGCCAAGTATCCCCTCATAAACCTGGTATGGAACTCTAACAACAAAATACAAAAGTAGAGCCGAACAAGGGTACTCGCTAAATAGCAAAGAATGCCTCACTGGTGACAGGATGCCGAATAAATGTTGAGTGTCAAAATGTATATGCCAGACATGCAAAGAAGATATACAGAAATAAAATAGGGGCCAGGGCCCAGTGAGGAAATAATACTCCAGATTGCCTCATACGTGCCTCACAAAGACAGTTTTAAAAACCGTTCAAAAGATACCACACACGTATATACCGATATAATATATACACACACTATGTATGTAATAGCTTTCAGAAAATGTTTTATCAAAACGTTCGCATACAGAGCAGACAATATGCATTCAGACAGTATCATAGTATATATATATATATAACAGAGTCATAATATGAGACTAGAACAGAATGTACATAATAGTATTGTGGACTTGACACTAGACAGAACATATCATATATCTGGCCGGATACACGGTTACCGCTTTACCCTGGCAACTAGGGTCTTCACAGAGCATTAATATATCAAATGTTACGTACACCGTAACTAGGTGTCCCAGATCAAAATATATTATTTACAATAATATAATGACAGTCATGCAAAACAGATTTCCATATTTTCAGAAAATGTTCTAAATAGTCCTAAATAGCCCTAAAAGTATTCTGGAATCGCTAACTAGTCCTCGAGGTAGTTAGAATTCGCAAAATAGCCCCTCAACACTAAGAGGTACAAAGATGTGTAAAATTACACATTTAGTCCCTCAGAACAAAGCCTCACTCGAGTAACCAAAATGGATTACTCGAGTGACACCAACAACGACTTACTCGAGTAAGCTAGATGAGCTTACTCAAGTAAGCCAGATGAGCTTACTCGAGTAACCCGTGTTCATTACTTACTAAAGTGCGTCATCTACTTACTCGAGTAAGACCTAGCCCAGATCATACCCAACTCGACAAATCCTTGATTTCACCGATGGAAATCGATGATACCTAACACCCACATTGACTCGACTCAAGCCCCTGAACTCAAATATAGAGTCAAAATCATCAACGTAACTCGAAAACACTCTAAATCGACCCAAAACGAATGCGTTTGGAAACCATTCACAAACATGATCGATTTATGCGAATCCAAGCCTACATTATGTGTTAATGGACTCCTAAAATCCCAAAAATCATAACCCTTAACACCCCTTTTAACAGAAACACCCTACATCCGAATCTAAAAGTATTTGTTCAAACCTTAAAATGCACATTCATGCAAAATGAAGGAAAATGAAAGAATGAGAGGTAGAGAGACGCAATCTTACCTCAATAGACGTATAGGAAGGAACGAGATCCAACCGCAATGGCTTCTGGATGAAATGGCTTCTAGACAAGAGTAGATGGAATGAGACCAAAGAAATCGGGTGTGGGTATATATAGACCCCTGCCCAAAACGACACCATTCATCCTAAAACGAGATCCATCCTGAAACAAGGCTTACTCGAATAACTAAGTGACTTTCTCGAGTAACACATGCCTCATATCACTAGAGTAAGACCTAACAGTTTACTCGAGTAACCCATGGTCCATATCACTCGAGTAATACACAAAGCTTACTCGAGTAACACATTCCTAACACCATAAGTCACCCACTCAACACTCCAATCGATCAAGATCGACTCAGGACAGAACCAAAAGCTATAAAGAGCTGTATCGAAATCGACAGGATATTACATGAACAAACAAATATATATCGATAGACATATCAGAAGCAAATCAAAATGCGGTATTGTGGCAATATCAAATACATGATATGCAAATGCGGACTCTCAAAGATCCCAAATAATCCATATCGAATGATAATCTATCACTCTGGATCCAAAATCTAAAATCTACGTAAAATTACAGTTTGGTCCTCAACCAATGTAGTCCCCCAAGACTTGGTAAATTACAAAATAATCCTTAAACTATTCTAGGATAGCTAACTAGTTTTTTCAAGTAGTCAGAATCCTCAAATAAGTTATCGAACTCTTAGAAATTGCAAATATGCAAAATTACACAATTGGTCCTTTAGAACCACATCTTACTGGAGTAACACCAATGGTTACTCGAGTAAAAGACCCCTCATATTACTTGATTAATCCAGACTTGGTACTCGAGTAAGACATACCTCTTCTCACTCGAGTAAGCCATTCTGGTCACTCGAGTGAGACTAAGCTCCTATTACTCGAGTAAGCCAAAGCTCTTACTTGAGTAAGACACAACCCAAAAAATCTTAGAATTCGTCTAACATGATATAAACGACCAAAATTGGTGCGAAACACCCATATTGACTCTAATCAAAGCCCTGAACATGAATCTAGGGTCGAATCCACCAAAACAACTCGGAACCACCTTAGATTGACCAAAAACGAAGCTAACCCTAACTCAACCAATGATGATTCAAAGCTTGAATCATGTTCCCTTAACCTCAACAAACCATGATCTAACAATCCTAAGCAACCATTAACTCAGAATCATCCCGAAAATGCAAACACATTTACAAACTCAGCCTAAAGCATGAATCCAAATTTAAAAGCATGAAATGCATGAAATGAAGAGGTTATATATGTAATCTTACTTCTAGGAATGAAATGGGAACACATTTCGCACCAATTTGAATGAGAGAGAGACGAGAATGAAGTGAGAGAGACGAAAGAGTCGGGTGGGGGTATTTATGACCCATACCCAAAACATCATCATCATCACTTGAGTGACATGCCTTCATCATTTGAGTGACATACCTCTTACTCGAGTAACACGATTAACACTTTCTCAGGTGTTATTCGTGTTCATCCGAGAACACAGCTCACTCGAGTAACACACATGACTTACTCGACTAATCTAAACCCCATATTACTCGAGTAATGCATAATCGTTCACTCGAGTAACACATCAATGCTTACTCAAGTAACCCATCTCATAATCATTAATCATCAACTCAACACTCATATCGATCAAGATCAAAACGGGACTGAATGGAACATTACAGGGAATCTGATCAGAATCTGATAGGGTATTACAATGTCATTGGACCTGGAGAACCTCTTATACTACAAGGCTTTGTGCTTTAGCTAGCTTTTTGTACTCACTTTTTGTAAGCATTTGTTGGTGATGTACTCGTTTGTTCTCATTTTGTACTCATTTTGTTCTCATTTTTTTTCTCTTCTGTACTCGGTTTATGGTCATTTTGTACTCATTTGTACTATGTTTGTTCATTGTTGTTGTTTTGTACTTATTTTCACATTTAGAATAATGAGTTATTCTCTTTTTGTACTTATTTTCGCATATAGAATAATGAGAATAGTTTGTTTGCGTTTTGTATTCATTTTCGTATCTACAATAACGAGACCAGTTTGTTCCCGTTTTGTACTCATTTTGTCGTGTTAAAACTTTTTGGGTGTGGTCAAATGTGTGGTCAACATGCAGTCAAACTTTTGACTCGCTGTCAAAAAGTGGTCAAAATGTCAAATTTCAGCATTTTTTAAATTGCAATAAAAGAATAGACATTGCTGTAGACATTTTGAACGCCCTTGCACTTTAGAAATTCATATTGCTTTTTTTAATTTTTCTTTAATTGTCCCCTATTATTTATACTAATGGGCTTTTTTATTAAATGAGGAATTTCATAATTCATTGTTCAATAACATCCTCTTCCAATACTGAAATAATGAAATATGAGGGAAACATGTTCCACCAAGTAGAATTAGATATATAATCAAATGTTGATACAAAAAGATAAACAACATGATTTGTTGAACTCAATATATAATGTACAAAAATATTCTGAATTTGCTTCACGCTCTTCTACAGTGTTCAACGCCCCCACCAAGGTCAGACAACAACTCAATATATAATGTAAAAAAATATTCTGAATTTGTTGTTAGTACTTAAACTTTAATATAATCAATTTTTAGACTTAAGTGAATAAAAACTTTAGAGAAATTACAGCCCATGTGTCCTTTCAATTTAATAATATTACGCCCCTCAATGTTGTTTTTAACGTTGACGCCAAATTTAGCATTTATGACGTCCACTTTTCCTTGAATGCCTTTTTTCTGTTTTATGGTTGGCTCTTCTTTTGTTTTTCTGGTTGGGTTGTGCCCAATTCCAACGTTCATGCATTTCTTTTTTATTTTCTATCTTTTTCTTACTTAATCTTCTTCTTTTCCATTTAATCCAGTAAAATAATATAATTTTTTTGCAAACCTACTTGAACTAAATTATTCTCTATGAACTTTATTTTTATTTCCGTTTAATGTTCTTTTATTTTATATTTGTTATTCTATTATTTTCTATTTATTTTTTGTTTGTTTTTTGTCATATTTTATGTATAGATATTTTTTGGTTTATTTTTCATTTTCATTTGCTTTTTATAGTATTAAAAACCGAAAAACAACCAAACAAAAACCCGATATCTTCTATTAAAAATAAAAGAAAACTTCTAATACTCGAAAAACAAAAGAAAAAGAGTTCAATCAACCAAAAAAAAATTTGGAGTTTTCTTTTGTAATTTTGAATTTTTTGGGATATTTTTATATAAGTAGCCCAAAACTCAATTGTTTAAGAATTAAGAATATAAAAAAATGATCGTGGTTCAAAGACTCAAAGTTTTATAAAGTGATTATTTAAAAAAAGAAATATGTTGTTGCCTCAATATTAGAATGAATTTAGGAGGAGGAGTTCGTCTCAATCTTCCATCCTTTGTTCCGAGCTGAAAATGATATTGCAAAAGTGAGAACATAGTGGAGAGACTAATTTTATAGTTGCAGGTTGTCGCATGGGTGGCCAAACCCTAAAGCCTAACATGTTTCAATGTGGACTTGGGATATTCACACCATGTTTTGTAATAGGGTCACTCTCTGAGTTTCCCCATTCAAGAGGTAAAAAAAATGTACGAATATTAGATCCTCCATTGACTCAACGATACTTTAGCTAATTCATAGTTCAGAGCTGAAGGACCAAGCGCAAGTGCAATTACGTACCTTTTAAATGAATTAGAAAGGTTATTCATAGTTAGAGAACATTGGTTTGAATTTGAAATGATGGACAAAAAAAAAAAGAGGGAGAAACTATATATGCTTATGAACTTTGTCCTTTTGGGTCACATGAAGTTGATGTTCATATAGTCTTCACCTTTATGCTTCAGCTCATACGCTAAAAGAGCTTGATAGTGTGTATTCTTAACAGTTTTTAATATATTTTTTTTGCATTAATTTACCTGCCAAATTGTTATTATTTCTGTGTTTCATGATGGTTTTGTGTCTTCTTGTGTCTTAGGCAATGGGATGGTAAATTGTAGCAAAAGTGACTGATTTTGGCGTGAGAAGAAGGATGGAACTGGAACTGCATACAACATGACCATACATATTTGGAACTTCAACAAGCATAGACTATCAAAATGACTGTTATCTTGGAGCTTTGGATATTTGGAAATAGTGAAAGATGAACATTTTGTGTTGTTTAGCAATCCAATAGTTGCATAGTTCAAAAATTATAAAGAGAAAAGAATAAAAAAAAAGCAAAGTCATCCTTGTATTCTATTGTTTGAGGCTCAATCTTAACAAGAATCATGGATATAGAATCCCTAAATCATATCTCGGAATATGTCAAAAGTAAATATGAAGGCAATGAAAGGACAAAGAATATGTGGGGTCTCAACTTGATTAGGGAGTTTGAGATGCAAAAAAATGAAAGAAAACGAACCAATCAAAGAATATTCTGACAAACTAGTGAACATTGCATATAATAGTGAGACAATTTGATAGGATTAACCTGATAAAAAACCATACAAAAGGTTTTGGTTACATTGCCTGAAAAATATGAAGCTAAAATTTCTTATTTAGAAGAGTTAAAAGATCTGTCAAACATTATTTATACACTATAGACGTGTATGAGCAAAGATGGTTCATGAGAGAAGAATGTCTATCGAAGCATTCTAAGCCAAATCACAAAGAAGTTACATAACAAAAAGGAAATCATCCCTCATGCTCTTATTGCAAAAGACCAATCTTTACGAATAAATTATGGATGGAGCCCAGACCCTAAATGTTAAAATTTGTGGTCAAATGGGACAAAAACAAAAAATTTCAAATCACAAAACTAAAAGAGTTAGCTTCGATAGATCAATTCAAGGAGGAGGAGCCATTTGGAGACATAGGATTTGTAGCAAAATCGTAAAGAGGATTTTGAAGAAGTATTAGTTTTGAACTACAATAAATTAAAATAAGAATTCAAACTGAAAATCAAACAAGCAGAAGTCAAGCTGAAAATCAAATGAAGAATAAGTCAAGATTTGATGAAATCAGTTTCAAATGGAAAAATAAAATGCTTAAATTTGAAGCTTTAATTTCAAGATTGTAGGATTAATTTGTTACAATCTATATATTAATATAAAGCTATTCCATTGCACATCTTAATTGCATCTGAGGTGTCATTTTCAAGAATTTAATTTTTTTTAAATTATAATGTCCCATTAATCATTCATTACGTCTAATGTGTCATTTTTTTGACAATTTAGAATTGTTTTTAGTTTTTAAAATCATGCAAAATAAGAGGCAAATATATTTAAGCGTAATAAAAACTTATTATAACAATGTTAATAAAAATAATAACAAAAATATAATGAAAACTTATTATAATAAAAAATTATAGTAACAATAATATTTTTTATATTACTAAAAAGAAATATAGCAAAAAAGTAAGAGAATTTTGAGATTGAATTGAATGAGAGAATTTGGAAAAAAAAAAGAGAATTTTGAGAGAGAATGGAAGAGAAATATTGTGTGAAAAATTTGAGAGAGGTGTGAGGTATTTATATAAGAGAAAATAAACAAAAAAAAAATGAAAGACCCAGATGTTGCCAACGGTCCAATTTGGCAACGAACACCCAAATTAGGAGGAGCTGCGTAGGTTGGCCTGCTGCTTTAGGTGGATTAAACCACTGGTAACAGTTTGGGATTTCCTTGAACAGGAATCGGACCGAGTTTTAGCGGTTTATGCGAATCTAGCTTGGGCTATCTGGTTTCGGTTTGGGTCTGTCCGGTTCTAGGCCGAACCGCCTGTCTGGTTCCAAAGTGGCCCTGTCTAGTTCCCATCTCTGTTTTCTTTTTTTCACCTTTTTTATTTTTAGGGTTATAAGTGATTTGGTTTCTAAGAAATGATGGTCATTGAAGGGGAGTCGCAACCTTTTGTTAGAGAAGATCTCATACAGTATGCTTCCATAGTGAAGGCTTCTCCTGTCAATTCTAGCATCTTCAACAGTAAGATTTACTTTGCAACGTTGTTTGTGTTTTTGTGCTTTACTCGATCATTGTTTTTGTTGTTTCTCTATATTGATCAATTATGGGCTTCTGTTTTTGGACTTTCCACATGAATGTAGATTTTCTTTTGGAATAATGGTGCTAGAATATTGAAAAGCAGTTCAAAAAGATGTATTTCCAATTACCTATTATGGTTAGATTTGCTGTAGATCTTTCTTAGCACTCCATCTGATCCTTTTTTTTTTCTATTGCAATGATCTATTATTATTAGTTTTGCAGCAAATTAAACCCTGAAAATGAATCAATATAGAGGGAAACTATAGTTCTTTTACGTAAGTTATATTTTGCTATTTCCTTACTTTTCACTTTAGAAATAATTAACTATTGTTGAGTTCCTTAAGACTATCTCAACAAATGATGGCTAATTTCAGATAATATAGAGGAATTAAAAGGTTTTTAAATTGATGCATTGATATAGATAGATTAAGTATAGAAGTTTTAAAACTTTTTAATAAAGTTAACATTTTTAACGTATCATATTTCACTGTTTTGGACTTAATTGATTAAAATAAATTATTGTCCATCAACAGTTAACAAACAAACTTAAAATATTTAATTGGCTGAAAATTTTATTTTAAGAGTAGAAAATAATTGAGGATAAGATAGTCATTTTACAAAAAAAATTGATACCATTAACTGACCGTTAACATGAATGACTAATTATTCGTATTTTAACGATGAGGGATGAGCTATAAGGTTATGTTATAATTCAGGGACTAAATGCTAATTATCCTTTTTCAGAAAATTAAGTCTTGTACTACGAGCCGGCCTGATAGACTGATGACTGAACCTCCGTTGTTACTGTAACTTCACAAACTCAAAAACCCTACAGTCGCACTAACCATGGCCACCCAAATCCACCCTCTCAATCACCCCACTTTCCTTTCTCCTCTCAAACCCAAACACCTTAAACTCCCAACAACTTTCAAACCCCTTACCATCACTGCCTCCTCATCCACCTCACTCTCCGGCCGCAAGCTACGCGCCGCCGTCATCGGAGGCGGCCCAGCAGGATCCTCCGCCGCAGAAGCACTAGCTTCAGGTGGAATCGAAACCTACCTTTTCGAACCAGCCCCGTCGATTCCGAAACCATGCGGTGGGGCCATACCTCTGTGCATGCTGGAAGAATTCTCCATCCCGCTCCACCTCATCGTCCGCCACGTCACCAAGATGAAGATCATCTCCCCCTCCAATCTCACCGTCGATTTCGGCTCCAAATCCCTCAAACCCCACGAGTCTATCCCTATGCTACGCCGCGAAGTACTTGATAACTTCCGCCTCTCGCGCGCCTTCTCCTCCTGTGCCCTCTTAGTCACCGCCCTCGTCACCCATCTTCAAGTCCCGACGTCGCAAACTGAGCCTTACATTATCCACTACACGATCAACAACAAAAAGCAAACCCTCGCCGTCGATTTGGTCATCGGAGCCGACGGCGCGAATAGCCGAGTCGCGAAGTCGATTAAAGCCGGGGATTACACTTGCGCGATAGCGTTTCAAGAGAGAATCAGACTACCGGAAGCTAAAATGGAATACTAAAAAGACCTGGCGGAGATGTACATCGGCAACGACGTGTCGCCGGATTTCTACTAGTGGGTTTTCCCCAAATGCGACCACGTGGCAGTCGGCACCGGAACTGTCCGCTGCAAACAGCACATAAAAACCTACCAAGAGGGAATCAGAGCGCGTGTTAGGCAAAAGATCAGCGGCGGGAAAGTTATAAAAGTGGAGGCCCATCCGATACCCGAGCACCCGAGGCCGGTGCGGGTGAGGGGTCGCGTGGCGCTAGTGGGGGACGCGGCGGGTACGTGACGAAGTGTTCCGGGGAGGGAATACTTCGCGGCGAAATCAGGGAGAATGTGCGGGGAGGCGGTTGCGAGGACTTCGGGGGGAGGCGGAGGGAGTGGGACCGGAGGTATGTGGGGACGTTTAAGGTGTTGGATGTGTTGCAGAGAGTGTTTTACGGGAGCGACGTGGCGAGGGAGGCGTTGGTGGAGATGTGTGGGGATGAGTATGTGCAGAGAATGACTTTTGAGAGTTATTTGTACAAGAGGTTGGTGAGAGGGGAGAGGTGGGGGGTACTTGAAGATGGTGGTGAAGAGTGTTGGGAGTTTTGTTAGGTGTGGGATTCTTGGGAGGGAAATGCAAAATTTGAACTTGGTCTAGTTTTTTATGGGAATAGGGATTGGATTTTAACTATCGATCTCTGTCATTTCGGCTAGCTCGAGTGATTAGGTGTATTTGTTGTGTCTGAAATATAGGATTTGACTCCTCTGGAAATAAGAACACTTGAGCTCGCACTTTTGGTTCAAATTGGTGTCCTTTGGGAATTTGTATCGTGGTTTCTCTGATTTGTTATGGTTGCTGTTTATGGTGTTCCGTAGATTTGTTTATCTTTGCTTTTTGATTCAGTGAAACTGTCTGCGATCTAGTGAAACATAGAATTGGAAATTTGGGTAAACATTGCATACAAGAACTGTGTTTTATGCAGGTTCTCCGGATCGGCAGCTGCGAGTTTTTTGCTTCAATTGTGGAATATTACAGAAGATAACCACTGTACAATTTATTCTGCAAATGAAGAAAGAAAACTGCAGCAAATGGTAATGGAAGATTGATAGCAAGAGTTGCAGATTCTTGCTGACTGATATTTGTACATGATAGTCATGTGGGCAAGACCAAGAAGTTGGAACTACATCGTTTGATTAGTATGCTAAAACATTTTTGATTCATGTGAAATTCCTTTATTTCGTTCTCCAGTACTGTAAGATAGAAATTGACAGTAGATGGACAAATCTGTTTGATTAGACTTGTCTTTGAAAGCAGATTAGCTGAACAACAAATAACGGTAGACCGGAAAATGATTTCAAGCATCATCGGTGGTATGTGGTGAAGATTTCCGAGAAATCTGAGACCATGCGCTCACTTGAGATGTAACACAGAAGTGTAAACCAGTTCCTGGATCGAAACAGGACGACAAATGCCAGACAAGCTATGGCCGGACCAGGCTGAATCAGC
>CAODLS011362474.1:0-24263 GCA_948243855.1 Flueggea neowawraea | reverse complement strand
ATTAAGTCGGTGCCTTTATCTTAATGGTCAATTCATTTAATAATCCCTCCGGGAAAAAAATAATTCTTCAATGTCGGCAAGTTTTTCAACGAGTTTCTTTTCTGATCAAGCGTGGATTATATGCAGGGTTGTTTAAGAATGAAGAATCTTTAAGAATGCCAACATCGCCATGGGTGCCGTTTCCAGCTCTTATTACTGCGCTTTCCAAGTTCTTACCACCTCCTGCTGTCAATGTGATTGCATGATATCATCGTGATCACAGGGTAAGTTTTTCTTGAGTTGGATTTCGTGTTTGTTGAATTTTATCGTGTTGAACTAATTAAAGCTTTGGTATTCAGGAAAATCGGATTTCGTGGCAGGAGTTGATACGGCAAGTGAGAAAAACAGCAGGGGACAAATTGTTGATTGCAGTGATCAAATGTTTAGAACTCCAAGGTTCGACACGTTTCTTCTAAATTCTGCCTTAATTTGAATATTAATTCTTTATGACTTGTTATATTATGAATTGTGAATTAGATATTAATTTTTTCTCAAAGAAAGAATCAGATGTTAATTTAATTCTTCAAAACAGATTAATTATTTGGTTTGTTCAATAGTAACAGATACTAATTCTGAATCAATTATTAATCCAATTTTGCATAATTTGATTCCTGAAACCTGTAAGTCAAAGTTTCTGGAAAACTAATGTTCATTTCTCCACTCTTCTAGATCACACGCATCTCTTTTTTAAAGATGTAAGTCTACCGGATATTTTCTGATTCTCTCAAAGATAACAAAGGAAGTGGAAAGCATTTTTATGATGTAGAAGAACCTTCGAACACTAATATGCAATTCCTGTGATTAGAAAAAATTTCCATTACATTTCCATAAAAACAAAATGTTGGGTTTATGATGTGAAGGAATTGGGAATATAGCTACAAGTGATAGAAAATCATATATTATGGAAAGTTAAAACGGTATTGGGTGCTTGCTGCTTTATTTCCATGCCTTTATTCTGCAGCAAGGGACACCATAACTTTATCATCTCAGTGGAATTCATCTTGCAGATGTATGATTGTATAATCATCAAAAGAACATGCTTGTTTATAAATAAAAAAAAATCCCTCTATAATCGTGCCTGCATCTAGTTCTCATGCATAATTGACCCCAATTATTATTCTGATTCCTTTTCTTTTTGTGTTTCACTTTCCCGCTTGTGTTCTTGTGAGAGTAGGCCATATTAATTTGCCTTCTCTAATTTTTTTTTTTGGCAGCAACACAAACCAACGAGCAACTTAAATTGTTGAATCGGATTTCGGAATGAAATGGTATGTGGGAGAAAGTTGAGATGAACTGACAAACTGAGAGATTACTAACTCAAAATGACCGAAAGAAAAGTGATGATCCAAGCAGTAAATGTTTTTGTTTGTTTAGATATAGATTAGTTGTTAGCATTTCATGATACAAGTTGTGCTTTTAATTTTTTTTTTGGGCTAAATAAATCTCCAATGGCAATAATATTTTTTGGGCTAAAGGATTTATAAAAGATTGTAGATATGATTTTTTAAAGTGCAAATTTTTTTCAGATAATTTTAATGTCATGAATAGTAACGAGAATTAATCAAATATACGGTTGGGGAAAAGAGCTAAAATATTAATTTTCTTTTTGTAGTGGGATTATTTAGTGTGATCTCATATTGTTAAAAAATCGAGATTAAAAATTACTTATAAATATCTTACTCGCTTAAATCACTTTTGATACTCGCTTAAATCACTTTTGATAATGCTCGTGGTAGCCATCACTTTTGCCAATTACAAACGAAGCAATGAAGTTAAAATATTTTGATGTTTGGAATACAGTTAGTCGTAGACAATTGGGTCAATACAAGTGGTCACTGTAAAGAAAGTAAAATTTGTACCGAATGTCTACTTGATACCCCTTTGGCAAGTGGTCAACCATACGAAGATGAGTTAATTATGCTGTATACAACACTTAACCCTTTCATTTTGACAAATACCACTCCTCAAATATATTGTCCAAAATGATAGTTCCTCTTCATTTTAGAATAAATTCAAAAATTCGTCACTAACAACCTACGTCGTCACTAACCCTTTCTCCTCCGTCGTCTCTTGTCTCACCTTCGCACGCAGTTCAGAGAGAGATCTCCACGTTCGATCCCAGCAGATCTATTTGTTTGTCGAGCAAATCTACTATTAGTGATGCCAGCTCGATCTGTGCCATTAGAATCGTAACAATGACGGAGGACAGACGCCGTCTCATCTCTCCTATTGCGGTTTTGTTTAGTGGCGTCGGCGACGAAGACAGATGCGACGAGGATGCAGAGAGGCGCAGTGTGATCGTTGTCCAGATTTCGAAGGCGTCGGCTTCGTAGACTAACAGAGGCGGCTATGAAAACCCTAAGCTGGTTTGTTTTGGTTTAATCTGTAATTTGTTTGCAAATTTATTTTTCCAATTGATTTTGTTGAGTTAGAAGCCCTAACCACAACATTTTTTTGTTTTTGATTTGTTGTTATTGGCAGGTTGATACAATTCCCTTTGATTTGTTGTTGTTATTGGCAGGTTGATTTGTTGTTGCTATTGGCAGAGTGTTCAGATGAGTGTTAGGTATAGATTCACCGGTGCATTCCTTTAGCACCGACGACTTCGCTGCCTTCCTTGATGCAGAATTAGATTCCAAGTTTTCGGGTTCATCCCTCGATAATGACAAAGTTGAAAATATAATAAATTTTTATTTATTGCTTGTAATTATATTTATCTTGTTAATACTTTTTTATGAGAAATTATATTGATTTTATTTGTGTTTGTTTAATAATATTTGTTTATTGCATTAATAGATTTTAGGTTTTGAAATTTGTGTTGATTGATTATGTGTATGATTTTGAAGTTTTTCGTTGATGATTGTTAATTTTGGTTGATTTATGTAGATTGAAGACCTTCGAAGACCTTTGAGGACTTTCTAAAAAATTTTGAAAATCTTCTAAAGCGAAGACTGTCTGAAGACCTCCGAATATCCTTTGAAGACTTTCGAAGATCTTTCGAAAACTTCTTTTGAAGATCTTTCAAAGATTTATTTTGAAGACCTTCAAAAACCTCATTTAAAGACTTTTTAAAGATCATTGTAAATATTTAAAATTTTTTGAATATTTTTGTATACCAAATTAATTATTATTAAATTAAATAAAAAAATTTAAATATTGTGTAAATTGAAATATATATATATAATTCGATTTAATTTTAAAAAATTATTACACAAAAATTTTATTAAATTAAATTTGTTATAAAAAAATTGTGAGGTTTATTTTGGAGACTTGTGAAGACCTTATGAAGACCTAAAAAGTAGATTCTTTTCTGTTAAATTTATTTTTTCACGAAAAAAGTAATTTCTTGGGGAAATATTGAGATTTCTCACAAAAATAGTATTTTTCAACTCAGTTTTATTTTTCTGATATCTTACAAAATTTGATATCTTGGATGATATTTTTCAAAAATAGAATTTTATTTTTTATAAAAGTGTGATTTTCCCTACGAAGGTGAAGATAGCAATTTGGAAACCACAAAATGTTCCTCCAAGTTAATGCTCAAAGCCAGGTGTTGTTGGACTGGACCTGGACCTGGACGTTTATTTGCACGTACTAGTTGTTATCCAATGAACAGATTGAGCAAGAACCCAACCCAAAGAAGTAAATTGAACGGATGGAATTACTCGAACCACAAAAAAGCCCATCCTCTGCCCAAACCAAATTGGGTTAGGTGGTGCAGTGCAGATGCTGAGTAATTTCCTGAAGTTGTCTATAGCGATTAGCGACTGCAGATTAGCGTTGATTTGATGATTTTGCTGTTAACGTAATCCATGATGCAAATTTCACACGCTTTTAAGGAAGTTTCTGAATCTATACTATCTAATTCTTCATTTTATTCTGATGAGCTTTAAACTTTAGAACCTCAAATCCTATTTAGTGAAACTGCCGTACCACTAAGTTAAGCCACGTGACTCTCAATTAAAAAAACCTTTGTTTAAGTATTTTGGTTTATCTCGTTCAGATGGTTGATTATACAAAGGTATTACAAGATTTCTTTTTCTTTTTCATCTTCTCCTTAATTGCAAATTATCTGTTAAAAACCAATTTTCCGATTAAAGGTAAACTTTCATTTGTACAAGACAGGTCTCAAAATAGTCTTTTGAATACCACTTCTCAAAAATGAAAATGGATCGAATCGAAGAGCACTTGATAATTAAGTAGATGAATAATTTTCAGCATACTCTAGAACATGCCATTTTCATGGAGCAGAAAGTCATTCGGATAGAAAGTTCCAAGCAGAGAAAGACAATTAAATGTCTTTCTCTGCTTGGAACTTTCTATTCTGCAACATGCATTTTCCTTTTGCCCTAAGGCAACTACATGCATTTTCAACTTAATTGACACTTCACATATTTATTATTATCTTATCTATATTAAGATAAGTTAGCTAGACTTCCTATAAGTCTTTTTATCATTCCAATTTTTCCGATAGAATAGACCAATTATATATAGAACCATTTATCTCTTTTTTCTATTTTTATTATTTTTTTATTACAATAATCGAATAACCAATTCTGATCTAACGGCTTTTTGATATCTTTCCAATATTTTTTTCTCTAAAAATTCGAACTTCTAACTTTTAATGAGTAAAATCTATTAAAAATATTATATTAACCATCGAATAAATAATTATTTTTTTGTTATAATATGACTCCAACTAAAGTTGAATTCATTTTTACACAAATGTTAAATATAAAAATTCAGAATAATTTACACCTTGAACGGCAGATCCAGGTGGGATCGGCCAACCCCACAAGCCACCATTGGTACCCCTATTATACCTTCCTCCATGCTCTGCAACTTCGAAGAAAACAGAGGAGGTTAGCTGGGGTAGAAAGGCACAGGATTGAACAACCACGTTTCGTTCATTTTTTTAAAAAATCAAGGCGAAACAACTTCGTTTCGCCATGTTTTAAAAAAAAAATCGTCGAGGACTAAAAAAATAAAACACAACACTTAACAAACCCTTTCTTTCTCAAATTTTTGTCCACTCTCTCGTCTCTACTTGCTCGCCTCGACCGCGTGACGCCTCCACTTAGTGGTACGCCGCCTTCTCGCCGTCCTACTCGACCGTCTTGTAAGTGAGTCATCAACTCTTATCTTGTCTTATTATTTCTTTTTCTTTTGATATTTATTAATTTAGGGGTTTTCGACTGTTAGGTTAATAAGTTTAGATTCAATTTAATTGGAATTTGTATTGTTGAGTAACTTAATTATGCTGAAGAATGCCCCTGGTTTTGTTTTTTTGTTGAATTGTTTTGTTGTTAAATGTTAATTTCATGTTTATTAAACTTCCTGTAACTGTTAATTGCTGTTTTTTTTCCCTAATTTTAGTCAATTATTGTTTATATTTTAAACTGTTTAAATGTAATTTTCCATACTTTATATATATCGGTATATTTTTTGTTGCAAGAAATTTTGTTTTAGTCAATGTGAGTCCACCCCCACATCCGAGAATTCCTGGATCCGCCATTGGCCTTGCCTTACCAATTGGCCCCAATTTCTTATAATATTGGCCTGTAATAATAATAGACATGAACAAGAGATATGAACAAGTTGAAGTGAATGACTTGACTTATAATATTGGCCTGTAATAATAATAGACATATAGTTGAGTCTACAGCCTAGGCGTTATATTCACAAGAATATGAGTATTGAAGTTGACCAACACATACGCATTCAATTACTTACTGCTCTTCGATTGCAATCAAGATGACTTGCATTCTAAGTCGTTTAATTCTTTGCTTGGAAAATAACCTACATGTGCAAAAAAAAATGATTAATCAATAATTATGATAAACACAATTGTACTCTCTCTTTTTAAACATGTCTTATTAGAAAAATCGAAAAGATTTTAAAAAATCTATTATTCAATATTTCAAGTTAAGTAGCGAATATAATAATGACAAAAGATGTTGAAGCTAGAAATAAATAAACAAATTAATAATATCTCAATGAGAAAAACTCTCTAACAAAAAGATAGTGCATAATGAAAGAAAGGAAGATACACACTAATCATGCCACAAGTTTCTGAAATTAAACTTTGGAGTTATTCAACAAACCTAACTACTATACCATCTAATTTCTTTTTTAGGGTTTGATGATCAACTTGACTTACACGTATTCACTGTGTATGATAAACAAGAATATCTTAGTCCCATGCTTTCCAGCATACTCATCAACCAAAATGATTGTTTCCAAGTTTTGCACATATATTATATTAATATGAACTAGCAAGTCAGTGGAGATTTGGTGTTTAGTTAAGTAACATTAGACATCTTAACTTACGTGCCAATTATTCTAGCTTTTAGAATCTCTTTTTTCTGTACAAGAATTTGAACTTTCAATTTTAACCTCACCACACGTACGTACATACAAACTATTTAAATTTTTTACTAAAGCCGAAGTTATACTATCTAAATTCTCACTCTACCCTGATAAGTCTTCAACTTAGAAACTCAAATCTCAAGTGTCGTTGTCTAACTACTAGATTGTGCCACATGACTCCATACAACTACTTAAATCAACAAAACATTTTGTATATCTACATTATTTGGACATTTTAATGGGAACGCTAATGGAATAAAAACATTAAGGCTACGAGGTTTCACCTAAATAATGGGTTTATGAGGAATGAATGACCATTTTGTCTCTACATTTGCCTAAACCTTCTTTCAAGTGAATTAAACCCTGATTCAATTAACTAGGTTAATACCGTCTTCGCCTCATTAAATTCAAACAAATCTCAAAAGTCATCACACATTATTAAAATCATATTTGTCCTAATAATGCATATCAAATGCTCTAAGAGGAGTTGTGCTTCACCTTTTGGTACTTTACAAAAACACCTCATAGGCAACTCAATTGGTGATCAAGCAAAAGAATTCAACAAAAAATACAAGAGCATTTCATCATTCCATAACAAAATCTTTCAAATATGATATGAAATTCAATACTCATCATTCATAAAACATATAACATCTATTTGGCTACATCTCCACACCCTAACAAAGAGTTCTAGTTAACATTCTAATAAAATAAATAAATAAAGTAAATAAAATGTAAATAAAACACTGCAAAACCCATTAATGATGGAGAACATTGGTTGCCAAGTGATTAGGAGGCTTAAATATTCCAAAATCTTCAAGTTTTCGTCTCATTCTCTCTCGACACCTTTCTCTCTCTAAAATTCTCTATCAAGTATTGGTGGCTTTTTCAAAAGTCTCTCAAAGAAGAAAATTGAGGAATATTTATAGTGCCTCTCTTACGTTACAATTCTAGGACCATTTCTTCCCAAAATATCCTCCTTTGTCACTTGGGAACACTAGTATCTCTTCTTGTCACGTCACACTCTATTTCTCTTTCTTTTGGACGGCCATGACCACCATGGTTTTGAGTGTCACGATTGTGGGCGTAAGCAGCCTCTCACAGCGGTCAGTGTAGTGGCCTTCAATTCTTTCTTATAGCCACCACAGCCATGGCACAACACCGTAGTCGTGGTCTTGGGTAGCCTTGCCCCACGGTCATGGTTCTGACCATGGTGGTGAGTCCGCGCTAGGGGAGTTCTCCGGCCATGGCTATGGTGCAGGATTTGGTGTCGGCATGGTCAAACTTGCTAGAAAATAATATATAATTAAGCATAATTAAAATAACAATGTTAGCAAAATTTCCTTGATAAATAGGTAGATTTAGCATATATCAATATACAAATGTTTAAAAAATTATCCATATCGTGCGTTTCATATATGACTAGAAATGAAAATAATGCCTTTATATCAACATCACCCACTTGCAAATACCAATATTTCTTTCCAGAGGCGTCATTCATTCTCTGCAGCTTTAGCGGTTCAAATTAGATCGTCTCTTTGATTATTCCCCGTTTATAATAATATCTAGTTAATTAATTAAACACTACCAACAACTTGCATTTTCAGTATTTTTTTCTCAAATATATTTTTCACAAGAAAATAAAATTATGCTTCAAGAAACTCAAACAATTAATTTTTTAGGGAAAAAAACTCAAACAATTATTGACTTATTGAGAGAGACTTATATATAATTATTATGCTGTATAGTCTTTATAAGATAATCGATAGTTACAAGAAAGTTGAACAAAAAAAAGGTATTTTTTCCATAATTATAATGCACTAAGCTGAGAGCCAGGGACAATCAAATGGTTGTGCATTACATCATATTCAAAGTTTTGCTAACAAAATCGTATTAAATATATGATTGTATAAAACTAAATCAAAAAAATACATAGGCTTTTCATCCATCATTCACCAAAAATTCAATCTATTTAACATCTAGTTTAAATCTATTAATCATATCTTCATCAGGTGTCATCATCCGAAATGTCAGCAAATATATAATTTTATCATAAATGTATAAGAATAAAGTGTCCATTCAAACTAACAAAAGAAAAAAAATATCTATATACACATTTAGTACTTGACTTTTTTTTATTGATGTTAATAAAACAGTATATTAGAACTGTTCAATCACTAACATCAGGTTGTGCATATGAGTGCAGTTTGAGTGTCGAAATCATGCAAAGTTGTTCCGATCTGCTGTAAGAGAGTTAACTGAAGTGACGTCGTTTTCATGAAATGTATATATGGCTCATGATAACACGAGTGAGGGCTAAGAGGAGTACGTGTGGAACGGAACAACCCTCCACGATAATGGCAGCCACCGCCCTCATTAGCCCCAGGCTTGGGGATGTTCTTAAATCTTCAATATTCTTGGTACCAAAACCATCTTGGCGCTAAGGACCGGGAGTTTGGTTTTGGTGAGTACAAAATAAAATTAATTATCGAAAATAATAAGTGTTATAGTATTAGTACATGCGAATTTTAGAATTTTTTTTAAAAATGAAAATTTCTAAGCTTTTTAAAATAATGTAAAACATGATCGGTGTAAAAAAATATAAATGGAGGAAAATAAAAGTCGGATATTTGGGAGTAGCGTAAACAGTAACACCACACAAACATTTAATAAAAGCTGGAAGAGAGAAAGAAAGGCAGGCAGGCAGCCAGCCCAGAAGAGCAAAAAAACCAAGAAAACAGGCATTAAGTATAGTAAGCAAAAATGCAGCATTTCCATCCATTCCTCAACACCACATGTGAGCGCTCTTACTCTTCCACGTATTATATCATCGAAAAATTCTTAATTATATTTTATGTATGATTTTTACCATATATCAAATTAATAAAAAAAGAAAATTTTTATCAAAAAATATAGTCAGAATAAATTTAGATAAAAAATTCCTTGTTTTATTTATTTAGTTTATGACAAAAGTCATAAGCCAAATTTAACTAGAATTTCTCCGGACACAGACAGACACCTCTTTCGTCTTTCTGAAGCAAACAAGTTTCTATACAGTTGCCCCAAAGAAGAAAACCTTAAAAACCCAACAACACCACCGTCCCTTTTGTGTCCTCAACCATACAATACATACCCCTTTGCTTTGCTGCAACTTATTTCTCAATCCATCCATCCATCCATCCATCTCCTATTTATCTACATCACATATGGCTTCACCTTGTTCTATATTCATGACGGAGCTTCAAATCATGCAAACTCCTTTAATTTCTCACTCGCCAACCTCTCCCACTTTCACCTCCTACTCCTCCGGCGCTCTCGCCGAGATTGCCGTCCGCGTCGTTCAGGAATTCGCCGACGACGACATTTTCTCTTCCTGGAAAGACCAGCCCGACTCCGACGCTGCTGCTTTTGTTCAAAATCATCACGGTGCCCAAAACGACGACGATTTCGAGTTCGCATCTGTGTGTAGAGAACCCGACATGTCGCCTGTCTCTGCTGATGAGATCTTCTTTAATGGAAAGATTAAGCCTCTCTACCATCCGTTCGTCTTTAATTCGGCCCCTCCCTCGGCTCCTGAATACGGCGAGAAGGTGGCGGTGAAGCCGACGAGGTCACCTCTGGGAAAGCTGTTCAGAGAAGAGAAAGAGTCGGAATCGACAGTGTCGTGCTCGTCGTCGGAGGCTCGTGATTTGGACGGAGTACCGTCGGAGAGTTATTGCTTTTGGACCCCGAGGGCAGCGGCGGAGGAGTCGCCGGGGCAGTGCAAGAAGAGTAATTCGACCGGGTCTTCGAAGAGGTGGAAATTCCGGGACTTGCTGTATAGAAGCCACAGCGACGGCAAGGACTCTTTCCTGTTCCTCGCCGCGTCGGGGAAGAAGCACGGCGGAGGCAGCGAGGGTGGTGATGGTAATAAGGAGAACAATAAGGCCGAAGCGAATGATAATAACAAACAAAGAAACGACAGCAAGAAGGAAGACGACGACGGTGTCGTTGAAGAGAGTTCGGCGAAGAGTAAAAAAGTGGGCAAGGAAGGGGAAAAACGACGGACGTTTTTGCCGTATAGGCAGGACTTGGTGGGGATTTCCAGTGTTAATGGGGCGGGGAGGAATCTGCATCCTTTCTGAGAGGTTACTGATTTTTTTTTCTTTTTTAGTTTAATACAAATATGAATATATATTTAATATATTCTATTGTATTTTTATCAAGAGTAGTGTGTTCATTGTCTGTGAAAATCACATTGGTTTGTAATTTGTGCTTATTTTTCATTTTCCAGACTCTTTTATGCATAATTTTTGTGAATGTCGTTCTGATTTTTATTTAGATTTTGCTTTTGATTAATTTTATTGGATGATAGATTGCAACAGCTGTTTGTTTATATTGGTGTCATTTGACTTTTATCAAATTTGCTTTTATTTTAGCTCCAATTTTTGTCTCATTATAAAAAATAATGCAATTTCAAGTTTTAAAAAAAACACGAAAATCACAGAAAAGTCATGACGGTGGCAAATACAATTTCTTCCAAGAAAAAATGACGGTGGCAAATATAATTTCTTTCTTCCAAGAAAGAAATTATACATTTTGTTACGTCTCATGTCATAATAAGGTGATGCAAAACTCTTGATTAATTCAAATGTTAATGCTTAATGAGGAATTATTTATCATTGTTAATCTATAAATGCCTCTCAAGTTTTGAAGAATTCAGGAACCTTTTTAAGTTAGGTATTTGCAGCCAAAAAAAGTTGAACTAGGAATTCAATTCTTCTTCTTCTTGTTATTTTTTGTACTATTTCACTTCAAAAGTCAATGTCCATGTTGTTGAAGAAAACCAGCACTGCAATTCATACAATCTCACATTGCAATTAACACTTTTATCTTCTGAATCAAAAATCTTATTATGTGCATAATTACAGATTAGTTCAGGAATATATATTTTAAACGTTTTGCTAAACTACTATTCATATTTTGATTATTATTCGAGTTTTTCTATTGATTTATGATGATAGAAATGAGAAATTAATTATTTGTTTCCTAATTATTAATTCTTCTACAATGCTCGAAGAAAAACAAAAAGTATAAAACAAAACTTGAGGGTAATCTTGAATATCAAAATCTTCTGCATCAATATTATTGATGGGTTCTCAAAATTAAGGTATATAAGTCCAATTCTGGTGGCAATTATCAGTTCTATAGGTGATGGTATATGTCCTCTTGTTCCGCCGTTGCAAAAATTTCCACAAAACGATTATGATGAAAGTCAACATTTAACAATAAATTGTTTATTCATCGGTTAGCATGTTACTATTACTAAAAGAACTAAGAGTTCAAATATTAAAAGAGAATTTATTGAAAAGAGATAGATTATTAATATCACTCTTTTTTTCTCCTCTCAATTTGACAAAAAATGGTCGATAGAGCATCTACTTTCTTTCCTTATTGGAAAGAGGTTAGAATGAGGTAGAGCTGATGAATCTGAAAATGAAACCTCTCTTTTTCTATATTTATTATGTTGATAATTTGGAAAGTTGAAAATGATCTCAAAAACAATATTTAATCACTCGAGTTTTTTTTTTCTTTAATTTCGCTCAAAACCCTAAAGAGGTAACTAAAATCATCACACGTCAGACTCAAAAAGTCATAAAGCTAAGAATTTTATGGGAAAAGAATCTCTTTTAACTAGAAGAAGAACGAAAAATCAAGCGGCAGCTCTGGTTTTATTTGTGGGGTATATGTATTTTACTTCTTTTGGAGCATAAAACAGTAAGGTCATCTTCAACCGGGGCTTAAAACATAAAGGAAGTGTAGCTCTAAATCTCAACTAAACTTAGGTTTTTATTATAGTAGAACGCTAAATGTGATATTTTACTGTAGCAAATTGTAAATTTTTTGTCTTTTTTGTTATCTAATGCCAAAAAAAATAATATTAATTAAATTCAATCTATTTTAAATTAATATCAATTAATTACAATCATATAAGTATTAATTAAGTATTGGACTATTTTATATTATTGCATATATTTTGTTTGGATTTTTTTTAACTAATTAATTATTTAATTTGTTAATCTGAATACAATATGAAGTGATGATTTAATTGATTTATAAATTTATATTAAAAATAAAATCATAAAATTAAAATAAGTTCATACACTAAAAAATAAAAACACAGTAGATTAATATTAGAAGACATAATACAACATAATATTAACTAAATTAAAAAGAATAAACTGACTTAAACTAACTCAAGTTGTCCTAGTTTATAGTTTTACACAGTAAGTACATATTCTTAATGTATAGAAAAATCAAGTTAAGTTATATGTAGTTTACGTATAGAAAATCAAGTTATCATAGTTTAGAATTTTATACACTTAGTATATATACGTAATGTCTAATTGCTAACTCAATTGTATCTAGGCGAGTACCCTTTTAAAAATATAATTTTATTTTAAGTGAGATGAGTTGTTTCCGTGTTTTCTATTTTTCTGACTTGAAAATTTTTGAAAAACACAATGATGTTTTATAAAGTAAAAGTTTGGAAAACTGGTCATGTTTTCTATTAATGAACACACTCTTAATATTTTTCGGACTTGAATTGACAAGTTCATGTAAAAATCTTAATGTTTTTTCGTTTGAATTGACAAGTGCATGTATAACTATTTGAAATCATAATTTTAAATAATTATATATAATTATATTTTTAATATTTTTATATTATGTGTACTTTTTTTAAGTTAATTAAAATAATATTTATTTATATTTTTATTATTAATTTTAAATTATAAATATATGATGATTACTTATTTTTTATATTTAAATAAAATATATTATTATTAATTTATAATTAAAAATAATTTTTAAAAATTAATTTTATTTAACAAGTAATAAAAAAAATTAAGTTTATGCTTAGTTTATAAAAAATAATGATAGAAAATAGAATTAGAAAGAATATTTTAAAAATATTTTTTTTAGAATTATAAATATAATTTTTGATTAGAGATAATTTTATTGTAATAATTATATATTTAAAATTTTAGAGTTAAAAATAAAATTTTTGGTTGGAGACAGTCAAATCACCAGTAAATGAAGGCGTGGCCATGCCGAATTTTTGGGTAGTTATCGGACTAGATCAGCGTGACTTCATATATGCTCCACAGTATCTACTTATTTTCAACTATAATAATTTTGAGCTTGTTTGAAAGCATAAAATATATAATAGATTTAATAAATTTTGTAATAATTAGTTATAAATAAATAATAAAAAAATAAAAATACATTTTTTGTAAAATTAATTATATAAAACTCACAAAATATATTATATATACTACTCTTCCAAACAAGTTTTACATGTTTTCCTTGAAGGCAATGAAAGATAGGATTGATGGTCGCACAGTGGATGATCCGGCAGTAAAGCCCCACTTATCGTGGGTTTGAACAGCACCAAAAAATAAGGGTATTTAGCCATCGTTGTACAATTTAAAAAAAAAAAGACTGGATTCATGCCCTTTAAAATGCCAAAGGATTTTTCTATTTCCAAGGATGGAATTGCATTTGTTTTATGATTATAATCATATACGTAAGCTTTATCTTGAATTGCTCAAACATGAGGAAAGTTTACATGGAGTATTAACTTTTAATAAATTATAAAAAAAAAATATAAACTGTACCGTGGAAAATAGAAAAGATAACGTATAGTATATTTTTAAAATATATATATTTAATAAACATGCCGACTGTCAATATTATAGTGTTGATATGATGGGTAGATAAAATGAAATGAATCTTTTAATTTAGTGTGAAAATGAAGTTGCTAGTTGGGTTCTTTAAAGTTTTTTCAAGGTATAATCATTGAGGATAACCCTTACTTTTGATTTTTTGGATAAAATTCCAAAAGCACTTGCTTAGGTGCATCCCATTAAAATTCTTAATTAGTTGCAACCATCTATGTGTCGACTGTATATCTCCTAAATTGGAGAATATTCTAAAAATTTAATTTTGTAATTGGAATCATTTTCCAATATACCATTCTTAGCTTAGACATGATTTGTATGATTGGTTGGTTTTTTTAATGGTATAGAGTGGGTAAGGATTCTTGGTGAATAGCTGGCGTAGTCATGTTCATGTAATCCCTACATTTTGATGCTCACTTTTAATGGCACACCAAAGTTTTCCTTCCTTTCATTTTTTCTTCATTCATACACCGTTTGTTCCTACCATTGTCTACTCTATATTCTGTTTCCAACCAGAAATCTAAATATGAAACCACCTAGTAACTTATCTTCCAAAACAAAGAAATTAATATCAAATTCATATGCTCAGTTGGCTTAATAATATTAGAGTTATTTTGTGAGTTGAAATATTTTTCTTTGATTCATCGGATATGTTACATAGCTGATTGTTTCGAAGGTTCGGAAATTATCTTAGGCTTGAATCTCTTACGAAATATAATAATTTCTCAATTGAATTTTAAAACTTGACCAGATTCAAGTTTCAATCTTGACATTGTGAATCATCAATAAAGAAAAAATTTGTAGCACTCCATCACAATTATAATAATAGGGTTAAATATCTGTAGCACTCCATCACATTCTTAATGACTTGGGGAGTACATTGGCCGGACTTACAAATATATAGTCGATGAACATAAGAATACATTTGACTGCATTGTCGCAAGTGTTGTTTGGTACGTGAATTCGTGGACATAAATTGCAATGCAACTCATGTCTTGTTTACTAATATACATTAACGTCTCATATGTCAATGAATCCATCGCCCAATAAACGACACAAAAAAGCAATGAAAGAAATAGCCTGGAAACCACTGAACTAATGGATATAAAAATTGATCAAAATTCTAATGGAAACAAGGTCGATGACTCCATAAGTCCATGCATGTTCAAAGCCGGCAATGTATTTTTTTTTTTAAATTGAAAAAAAGCCACCTACTTATTTACTGATTTAGCTAAGCAAGTCCCGCAAGCAAGTGGCACCACTTACACCCGATTCTGCTCAGCAGACCTCGACTAGATGGTGCAAACTTCTATTAATATCGAAAAGATCAAAACCAAAATTACACATTACAATATCTGTTATAATTGGACACCTTGGCATCGTCAACAACTTAAGTTCCTAAGAAGCAGGCAAGGTTTTAGCCAAATTAATAATAAGATGCTTTAATTGTTTTTGAGTCTTCAATGTTAGGACAAAGACCAAAGTGAGCAACAAGATACATTGAACATAAGTATAGCTTTTTTTTCACGAAAAGATACAAATTGACGTCTTTGTCTGCGTTGGCTTTTCATGGGATTGGCACCGTCCCCCCTTCTCTTATCCATAGGTTGTACTACAATGAAAATTCGAGTTACTTAATTTCAAACTCCGTTACTTAATTTAAGAAGGTGATTATTTAATTGTAACTCCAAAAGTTACTTAATTTGACCACATGTTACTTAATTTTATAATAAATTAAGTAACCATGACTGTTAATTAATTGTTGCTGAAATTATTTAATTTAAGTCTCAGTTACTTAATTTATTAAATATGTCCTTAATGAGAACTCTTTTTACTAGTCCTCATTGTAATACCATTCATTATCTATTGCTCTTGGTCTTGTTAAAGACTTAGACTTATGTTTTGGTTTAGTCTTTTTAATTTGGTCAAGTCCATATCAAACCATACCCAACATGACTCCTCCAAACTACTTTTTCTGATAACCAGATGTGATTCTGAAAAAGTGTGAAAAGAAATTGTAAATAGACCCATTTTCCGGGGAAAAAAAATTGAGTACAGATTTGGTTCATTGAATATTTTCGGTTTAATTCAGATTCTTAAATAATTTCAGCATAGGTGATTTGCTATATAATCTATCTATAATTATTGGCCATTTATTAAAGGTGCATGTGGTTCCTGTAATTTCCAGGTTATGTTAGTGTTTAGTAAATTGAGTAGCAAATAACAGAAATAAATTACAAATTAGTAGATTAAATAAATTACTATAGACTATATACTATTGTATTATAATATGATAAATCAAAATTTGAAAGAAAAAAAAATTCCTGATCAGCCAAGCAAAATGAAACTCAAGAAAAAAGGCATCAAAATAGAAGTTAGAACAGGGAATGGAATGAAAAAAGGCCCCATTTTCACTACAGCATGAGAATGGACTATTGCCCATGTCACAAACACAGCCCAACAATAATCTTGAACTTCCAAGCCTAAACCACCAAAAATTAAGTTTGAAAATTCCAATTTTTTGGGATGGCTCATTATTCTGTATTTGAAAAATCTTCCCTATTTGGCTTCAAAATCACCACTTCTTTTGTTTTCTCATGTAGCTTCCATTGTACAAGGGGTGAATTTTATGCAATCAAAGACAAATGTGAGGGGTGAATACATTTTTGTGTTGCTTCACATTCTTATGTTTTTACAACTTAACACCCCACACATGACTAAGCCTCTTCTCAACTTGCCAAAACAAAGATCATGCAAGAACTGGACTTGCACCAGAAAAGTGTTGCAAACTAGCTGCATATTCTCTTGCCCACAAGTCATAATGTATGATTTCCTCCAACGATGGCAACGTCACCAGTTCTTCTCGGTGCTTAGCACATGTTAGCTCCACAACCTTGAATATGTCAAGATAACTTATCCTGAAAATATACGAGCAAGGTAAAGTCATTAGCCGATGATTATATGCATGTTTGTTTTCTGACAAGTACATGATAGACAGAAGGAAATAGAAAGCTGAACAGACAACACGATTCAACAGTCGAGGTGGCATTTCCAAATATTGAAGGATAGAAATTCTTACGTTTCATCGATGAACATCTCTACGGCTTTCTCGTTTGCAGCACTGAGCACTCCCGTCATGGTGCCTCCTGCCCGCCCGGCAGCATAGGCAAGATCCATAGATGGGTATTTTACATTATCAGGCGCTTTAAATGTTAGTGAACCAAGCCTGCGTCGTGCAAATTTGTTTAAATATAAATGATAAGAAAGATGAACATGCAACAAGTTTCGTTTGAGTAAAATCAGATCAATTACTTCATCAGATAGAATAAAGCATAAAAAAAGGTTCATTCTATACTATAATTCATTATAATTAAAAAGGAAAAAGAGATGTCTTACTTGCAAAGATCAAGGCGAGGCCAAGTTATTTCAGAACAGTAAATTCTTTCAGGCCATGACATTGTGTACAGGATAGGGATTCTCATATCAGGCCATCCCAACTGTGCAAGAACAGATGAATCCTGGAATGAAAATAAAAGATCCAAAAAAGAGTAAATTCCAAGGTATGTGCTCCCTATCATTTCAATTCTATTGATCCCAGAAAAGTGTTGAAAGAATTTTGAGCAGCAGCTAGCATAGAGTTCAAATGTGAACCTGTGTTTCGATCATTGAATGAATTATGGACTGAGGATGGATAACTATCTCTATGTTATCATATTCAGCTCCAAACAAATAATGGGCTTCAATAACTTCTAAACCCTGTTAGAAACAATATTAACCAGAAAGATGCAGTTTAGATTTAAAAATTACAAAAAAAAAAATTCCTGTATTACTAAATAATTTAGGATTAGACTGCAAGATAAACAAACCTTATTGAAAAGGGTGGCGGAGTCCACTGTTATCTTTTTGCCCATATTCCAGTTTGGATGCTTCAAAGCATCAGCCACTTTAACATCTTTCAATTTTTCAACAGGCCAATCCCTGTAAGCAAAGCAATGATCGAATAAGTATATTCAGCTTCTGTTTAATCAACAAAACTTTAGAAAAAAGAAGTCCCAATATTCAACAACCCACACAAGACCATCAAAAGAAATGTTTGTGATAGGAAATTTTATTGCTTATTGAATGATCCACACAGTGAGTAGAAACAACAATGAGAAAAGGAGATTTGGCTTTACTTATAATTTTCATGGTCGAAAAGAGCTGTTGAGAAAGAAAATAAGTCATGCACTTGTAGCAGAAAATCATTTTTCATGTAGATAAGATTTCAGATGGTGCGTCAATCTTCAAACCTGAAGGCTCCCCCAGAAGCAGTTAAAATGATGCGCCTTAGTGCACCCTCTGGCAGGCCCTGAATACACTGTAGAAAGAGAAGGAAATCAAATGAGTAATAAATTATGGAACAGAACAATCAAATACGATTGCAAATGCCAGAGATAAGACGAATTGCTGTCACTTGGAAAAACCCCTTTCTTATGGAAACATGCATGATATTCAAAATTCAGAAAATCTTGCTTATGAGCAGAGTATAATATATTAATATTGACCTGAAATATGGCAGAATGTTCTGAATCAGCAGGAAGAATTTTCACATTGTGTTTGTGAGCAAGAGGGAGTACAAACGGACCACCAGCAATCAACGTCTCTTTATTGGCCAAGGCTATGTCCTTTCCTGCTTCTATTGCAGCCACTGTTGGCTAAAAGGGGAAAAGAAGAAATTTTAGTTGGTTAATTCATGTTAGTACCTCGACTTAATATTAACTTTTCACCCTTACACCCCGGATTTTCATGCTTAACAATGAACTCGATAATGTAACTGTTCCAACAATTTTACATAGAAAATACACCAAATGTTCGCATTATTATGCATACAAAGAAGTAAAACGGAATCAAGAATCCAAGATAGTGAAATTACTTTTAAGCCTGCACAACCAACTATTCCTGTAACAACACTGACGGCATCTGGATGTCGAGCAACCTGAAGATTTGTTAAAAGGAAATTAATAATGAGGGCAATACAACCGATCTAAATTGGGAGGAATTAGATGGTAGGATACCTCAATAACTCCTTGGTCCCCGGGGATAATCTCAGGCTTTTCATCTAGATCTGCCAAAGCCTCTTTGAGTTCATCAACCAATGACTCATGCCTAACAGAAACCAGTTGAGGTTTAAATGTCTTCACCTGTAAAATGAACACAAAATTTTAGCCAAGTTCACCAAATTTTGAGCTCAAACAAGCCCTATAAAGAATACAATTAATATATGAGATCTAGTAAATTCATATTATACAGGTGAAATAAGTAAGGATTGCAACTAGTTACCTGTTCAGCAAGAAGAGTTACATTGGAACCAGCCGCAAGCGCCACAACCCGGAATTTATCTGGATTCTCTTCCACTATGTCTAATGTCTGCAAAATAATCAACAGTTGACAGAACTATAAGCATTCAGAGAATAACTGATATATGAAACTAAAATACTCAACTTTAATAAAGACATATCCAGACTTAGCACAAGAATTCCAGGTAATAAATGTCGTATTTAACACATAAGGGCAATCATGTTTAAAAAGAAAAAAAAAAAGAGAGAGTTCTTGAGGTTGTTCATACCTGAGTGCCAATGGAACCTGTTGACCCAATAATTGAGATAGGCTTTGGACCATCCCAAGTCTTACGACCTACCTCTGGATAAGCCCTTTCAGGCCATGCTGATGGTAGAGGCGCCTGAGCCTGCACTCTTTTCCCAAATGTGACTCCACCCTCCTTCTTCTTCAAACTAAACCTACCTACAATATTCCCAAAAACACCACCAACAAATGCTTCAAACTCAACCTTCTTGGCAAAGTAATTCAACAGTTTCAATCAATTACAACAAAAGGTTCAATCTTTTGCTTTGATGCTCCAACTGGGTAGTACAGGAAGGTGAAATTTTCATTATTTACAGCCTCAAAAACAGAGCTGCAGAACTGCATCTGATTAATGTAACCCCTCAAACATGTAAGTTGCCCTGCCCAATCTGTGACAATCAAGAACATCATATAACAATGTTAATAAGATGTTGTGAAACGTCTGGAATCTCAATAAATTTACAAAAAATGTTCTGAAAATGGAAGGCTAAAACACACAGAAAGAACTCACTTTCTGATATTTGAGAACCTGTTTTTGATAGAGAGCAAGAACTTCTCTGGTTATCAAACTTAATTACTCAACCAATCAAAATCTCCGCTCTTTCGAATCTTCATTGAGAACTCACAAATCCTCTCCGAAATAACATCCCTCGCCACCATTGACAATCGACGCGAACAACCTCGTTACCATCTCCGAAATTTACAATTGCATGCAAACACCTGAAGCCTTGTTCGGTGGTTGGCATAGTTTGTTAATAATAATATAGTATAATATAATATAGTATAATATTGTATTGTATAATAATATAATTATTATTTGTTGTATTTAAAAAAATAGTATGATATAGTATGATTAAATAGGTTATTTTTTGTTGGTCGGTAGAAATATCCCTAATAATAAGAATGCTTTCGGTATTATAAAATTTTATTACGTTGAAAACTTGGTTCCAATATAAATGACAATCCAAAAAAAGTAAATTAGATTTTTAGCAAGTTAAAAATTTTGTTGAAATTCTTTTACAAACTAAAACAAACAACAAAGTTTCTTTTTAAACTAAAATCAAAGTTGAATGCAGAATCAATGAAACTAAATATCCAATCACACACAACAATATAAATGAAATGCAAAGTAAGTAAAAGAGAGAGAGTAAGCGAAGAGAGAACAAATCCGATTTATAGTGGTTCGCTCCTCCTTGACCTACGTTCATTTATTTAGATTCACTAGAGAATTTCATTCCACTATCTTCCTCACTTTCAGGTGGAGGAAAACCGTTTACAACACTTGTTTTTGTGTGATTAATAAGCAAATAATTACATCTTGTTTTAAGGATAAAATAAGAAAACAAAATCTCTAATTTTTGAGACTCAACTAGAAAACCGTTACCCTGATTTTTGCGGGCTCAACTAGAAAACTGTTACCACTTGTTTTCAGAACAAAACAAGCAAACAAAACCTCTAGTTTTTATAGGTAACAAACTAGAAAACATATACTTCTAGTTTTCTAAGGCTCACTAGCAACCACTCTTTTTTTTTTCTAAGGTCTATCTACCTCAAACAAACAACCTTACTTGTTACAAATTAAACCTCAAAAGTATAATAGATTAAAACTCACACAAACTCAACAATAAGATTGCCAGTAAATAGCTCAAATATGTTTGAAAAGTAGAGAAGAGAGATAAAGTGAATAACAATTCTTAGCAAGAGTATCTTTCACTTTTCTTCCGTCTTATAACGTCTATTTATAGCCACTGTTAGAAATATAGCAGTTGAAGTCTCGAAGTAACCATTGTGAAAGAATGAAAAATTCTATTTTAATTGATGTCACTATCATTAATGTGAGTTGTTCCATGTTAACACACGTTCTTCAAGTATGCATAAGATATCAAAGTGTGTTGTTGAAGTTGTATCGCTTCTGTTTTAATGACTACTTTCATTAGCGTGCGTTGATCAACTCTTCAGCGTTCCTTGTTGAATGATCAACATGCCTTGTTCCTCATTCCAGAATATGAACTTTCACCCATATGTTCATCAACGTGTGTTCCTTCCTCTTCTACGTGTGTTGACAAATCTAATCAAGATTGCATATTTGAAATCCACGTTAGCGTGTCAGAGAATATTCAGATTTGAATTCCTAATGAGCGTCTTGGCTTTGTCCTTATCTGCACTCGTCTACGTGCGTAACACACTCATCTACGTGCTTAGCACACTCATCTACGTGCACAGAAGGCCTTTTCAAGGATCACGCTTTTATTCTTCAACGGGTGCTTTTAATACCATCAACATTCCTTCAACTCGTTATTTCAAACAAGTTCTGAACACTCTTTCGATAACATGCGTTCTTCATCATTAGCACGTCTTAGTGTTGTCCATAAGAATTTCAGAACATCAGAGTATTCATAAGGTACGTTGTTACTTTATTAGTGCACGTTGTTGATATATAAGGCGCGTTGCTAGTCCATTAGCGTGCGTTGTTGCCATTTTGGCATTGCTTTAATGATCATTAAGGTGTCTTATTAACGAATATCAGTAAGTCTACCACTTTACAACTTTTTCACTGTGTTTTGCGTTTATCATCATTAAAACTGAAATGGAACAGAAGCGAAAGAGCAAGCGAGAGAGGGAGAGAGAGATATATAGTATAGTTGGCGGGCTATTGAGGTTTGGGGTTAAATGCTTATACGGTCACTGAACTATCAAGAAATGTTCAGTAAAGTTACGAAAGTGATTTTTTGTTCAAGAAAGTCATTGAACTGATTTTTTTAGTTCAACAAAGTCACTCAGACTGTATGACTCAGCTTTGACCACCACCTGTGCATGCAACCTTGCCACGTCAAAAATCCAAAAAGTACTAATAACACATGATAAAACAAAAATTCAAAAAATAACTGTCCCAATCTACTAATAAAGCTTTAAATTCTTGTTTATTAGTAAAGTAATTGTCCAAGTTCATTAATACAATTGTGTCATGTTCAATTTTTAAAAAAATTTATGTCTTGCTACGTATCATTAGTGGACAAGTATTTACACACATAGACTGACGTAATACGATTGTATGCACAAGTAATAATTAAAACTGAGTCATACAATCTGAATGATTTTACAAAACTAAAATAATCAGTTCAATAGTTTTTTATTTAAAAAATTATTTTAATAATTTTACTGAATATTTTTTAATAATCGAATGATCGTACATGTAATTAATTAACATGAGGTGGGACTTGGAAAGAGAACTGAGAAGGGGCAAAAAGCTTGTCGGTTCCATTAGAAAGAGAACGACAAGCCATACAGTTGATGAGCTTCCAGAACCCTAAGCACATTTTCACTCAACACAGCCGCTCTCACCTCTCATTACGCTCTATATAAAGTGCCCAGGAACCCTAACGCCTATTTTAACCCATTTCTCTGCAACTTCGCCGTCAAGCGATAGTTTCACCACCACTCGTCACCGAAATGGGTCGTGTAATCCGAGCTCAACGCAAGGGTGCCGGATCCGTCTTCAAGTCCCACACCCACCACCGCAAGGGTCCCGCCCGATTCCGTTCCCTCGACTTCGGCGAGCGTAACGTTTACCTCAAGGCATCCATGACCCGGGTCGTGGAGCCCCGTTAGCTCGCGTCACTTTCCGTCACCCTTTCCGTTATCGAAAGCAGAAGGAGTTGTTCGTTGCCGCTGAGGGTATGTATACTGGACAGTTCGTTTACTGCGGCAAGAAAGCTACTCTTGTCGTGGGAAATGTCTTGCCTGTTAGATCTATCCCCGAAGGAGCTGTCGTCTGTACGTTGAGCATCACGTTGGCGACCGTGGCGTTTTCGCTAGGAGCTCTGGTGACTACGCCATTGTGATCAGTCACAATCCTGATAACGACACCACTAGGTTTGTTTATCTCTCTGCTTTAATCTTTGATTTGTTGTTGTTTTCAGGGTATGATGTTTAGGCTTTAATTGCTTCAGTATGATATGGTTCTGATGAATAATTGTTCTCTGTAATGGATAGGTTTTGGGTTTGCTAGCATTGTGGGTTTCTGCTGTTTAATCAAAACTTTGTTTACTATTATAATTTTGCTTAATTTTTGTTAGATGTTATTGTGCTATTTTTTTTCATGTTTGTAAACAGTATTAAATTTAAGCTAGATTTGAATAATTTTTGTGAACATTATTTTCGCAATCTTATCCGATTTGAGCTAGATTATGATGACAAACTTCATTTGGCAGTTTGATTAATGAAAGCCTTAGTGTTTAATTATATTGACAAACACTTGGTTTTTGACAAACATTATTTGTATAAGCATTACCTGTGCTAAATTATGATAAGCAATTCTTAGATGAGAATCACTTGTGCTTAATTAAAATAAGTAATTCTTAGTGTCCATTGTTCTTTGTTGTAGAATCAAGCTTCCATCAGGTTCTAAGAAGATAATCCCAAGTGGCTGCCGTGCAATGATTGGACAAGTTGCAGGTGGTGGTAGGACTGAGAAGCCCCTTCTCAAGGCTGGAAATGCTTACCACAAATTCA
>CAODLS011362250.1:0-12720 GCA_948243855.1 Flueggea neowawraea | reverse complement strand
GTATTTCATCCGTTCAATCCATTTAGTCGATTATAGATGCAAAAGATAATTATTAAACCTTCGAAAAGATAGAGTTATAGCTAACAGTGACGCACTCGATTAACCAATTTCTTCTTAACTTTTTGATAGCTCCGGGACGCCCTGCAGACTATTTTCCTAACCACTAGACAACCCCCGAGACACCCTGACATGATTTAATCTATGACAGCATTACGAATTAAAGAGACCTCTATCCTAACCAGTGAAACCGGAAATGTCGTGATTCATTTAAACTAGATTAATTAACCTCACAAAAATGAATAATGCCCAAACCACATACATCCACGTTGTTTGTTACCTATATTAGAACTAATGTGACGCACTATTAATTCTAAATAACGATATATCATCCAATCAATCACACAACCGACTGAATCATGCAATCAAGATGAACAATAATAAAGGAACTAAGGTTCAGAGATTGAATAGATATTTGAAAGGTTTTATAACAAATAAAACAAGGGTCTCACGACAATAACAGATTGAATTTCAGAAATATCTTAACTAGAAGATTGTTTAATTACACATAATGAAAAGAGAAAACCAAGAGTCAGAGTAATGCTCGTTGCCTAGGTCGTGTTCTCCATAATAGAATACGAGAGAGATTGTCTAATCCAAAATAAAAGAGTATGCATATGTCTCCTAATTAGGAAACCCTAATTACGCTCCAAAATAATTAAAAAAAATAATAGTTAGGTCTATTGTTTTGCTCCGACAGTAAAAATAAATTAATAGCTCTCATACACATCTATTAGGCTAAAAAATTGAGGCCTGATAGTGAAAACATGCGGTCCAATGCGGAGTGAGTCAGTTTAGTCTTGTGCCCTCTTCAGTATGGTCTTATCGAAGTGCCCTCCTAACTGAAATATGTCCAAAATCTTTAAATTTACACATTTCACCAATATTCCATTTAAATCACTAAAAAAACATAAAAATATAAAAAAAAAATACAAATAACAATAATTTATAATATAAAATAAATATAAAATATAATATTATATTACAGCGGTAGGTAGTTAGGAGTCGAGGATTACTGGGGACTTCAATGGGAAAATCAACCATTGGTGGAGCATTATGAGAAGGACAAAGGGAAGTTATCGGGAAGCCGATGTGCAGGAGTACTCAGAGCTAGAGAGTCTTTTCTGAAAATGCTTGAGCAGAGAGAAGTTTATTAGAAGAAAAGGGCAAAGTCGTACTGGTTGAGGGAAGGGGATAGGAATTCTAAGTACTTTCACGTTGTTGCCTCTGCTCGAAAGGAAAGGAATTGTATCAAGTTTCTTACTGATGAGGCGGGAACTAGGCTTTTGTGGGGGGAGGGGTTGGATGATCATATCACTTGTTATTTTTCAAATCTTTTCACTTCTGTAGGTTCCGAAGCCGATGAGGTCTTGAAGGGCATTGATAGAAGACTTACGGAGGATCAAGTTATGTTTCTGGATACTCCGTTGGTAAGGATGATGTTAAGGAAGCCTTGTTTATATGCACCCAGATAAGTCACTAGGTAAAGATGGACTTAACCCGAGATTTTTCCAAAGCTTTTGGCACGTTATTGCGATGAGGTTGCCGAGGTTTGTTTGGGTATTATTGAGAGGGGGGAGATTCCTGAATTGCTGGGTGATACGTTGATTGTGTTGATACCTAAGGTTGAGAGGCTGGAACGAATTGGGGATCTTAGGCCTATTTCGCTGTGCCAGGTTTTGTATAAAATTGTTTCTAAGATGTTGGTTCTTAGGCTGAAACATGTGACTGGTGCTCTGATTTCGGAGTCCTAGAGTGCTTTTGTTCCGGGTAGACTTATCACTGACAACATTCTTGTGGCGTTTGAGGTTCAACATTATCTGAGAAGGAAATATAGGGGGAAAGAAGGGGTGGTGGCTTTGAAGATTGATATGAGTAAGGCCTATGATAGATTGGAGTGGAGTTTTATTGATAAAATGTTGGATACGATGGGGTTTAGTCTCAGATGGCAGAAGTTGATTATGAGCTATCTTAAATGTTAAGTTTTGGGTTCAGTCCGAAGTGGGGATGTTAAGGCCTATTATCCCTCATGGACGACTGAGATAGGGGGATTCGCTTTCTCCTTATTTGTTTATTATCTGCACATAGGGTTTGTCGGCACTATTGTGTAATACGGAAAGTTTAGGTTTGCTCCATAGGTGTAAGGCAGCAAGGGGAGCGCCAGCGATGCCACATTTGCTTTTTGCTGATGGTAGTGTGTTTTTTTTTTAAATTTCAGAGCTTGCAAGGAAGACGCAGGAGTTATCAAAGATTTGCTACAAACCTACGAGAAAGCCTCGGGCCAGTTGGTTAACTTTAATAAATCTGCAGTTAAATTTAGCTTGAATACGGCAGTGGTTCGTAGGAGGGAAGCTCAGAGTTATTAGCGGTCAAGGTAGTTGATAAATTTGACAAGTATTTGGGTCTTCCGGCTGAGGTGTGGCGTAGTAAGATGGAGGTGTTTGCTTATATTAAGGACCAGGTTTGGAACAGGATTCAGAGTTAGAATTGCAATCTTTTGTCTTGTGCCAGGAAGGATATGTTGGTATGATCTGTTGGTATGGCTATCCCTTATTTGTGGCCAGCATTTTTTGCCTTCCAAAAGATTTATGTCTTCAAATAGAGAGGATGTTAAATGGGTTCTAGTGGAATTCTAGGGATGGGAAGGGCATTAGGTGGATGCAGTAGCAACATTTGTGTGAAGCTAAGGTGAATGGAGGGTTTGTTATTTGAAGGATTTTAATTTGGCTTTTCTTGATAGACAGGGTTGGCATTTGATTTCTGAGCTGGACTTACTTGTGGCTAGGGGATTCAAAGCTAGATATTACCCGAATTCCTGTTTTTTAAACTCTGAGCTTGGTTTTAATCCCAGTTTCTGTTGGAGGGGGATTTGGAAGGCTAGAGATCTTCTTAAGAAAGGCTGTAGGTGGAGAATTGGGATGGAAGATCCGTTTCAGTGTGCATTGATCCATGGCTTAATGATTTGGATAACAGTGTGTTACTACGTCTCTTTGTGACCAATATTTGGATTTGAGGGTTGTCGATCTAATTGTTCGGGGAGGAGGGAGCTGGAATGTGGATTTGGTGCGGGAGGTTTTCAATCAGCGGGACCAAAATTGTATTTTGAGCAACCCTTTAAGTATATTTAGGGAGAGAGAGAGAGAGAGAGAGAGAGAATATTTTGATTGTTTGAGAAGAAGGGAATTTATACTGTTAAATCAGCGTATAATTGGATTTTAAGGCCATGTGGTGTTGCTAACCGGGATATACATAATGTTTGGGCCAAATTTTGGAGATTGCAGGTTCCCCCAAATGTAAAGAATTTTGTTTGGCGTGCCTTAAGCAAAGCTATTCTTACAAAGTTACAACTAAGGGATATGCCTGTGGATATTTCTCCCACTTGTGAAGTTTTTCGGGAAGGTAATGAATCTATTTCTCATATTTTGCTATTTTGTAAATTTGCTTGTGATGCCTAGAACATCATGGGTGTTTATGGCGTTGAATTTCGATCTGAATGTTTTTTTTACTGGTTTTCATGCTTAATAGAGAGGTTATCTGTGGAGGAGATGTGTATTGTTTGCATGCTTTATTGGACAATTTGGAAAAATCGCAATGACGTTATATGGAGAGGTGGTGGTAGGAGTCCGTTTGCAGTGGTGGGATTGGCCAGGCATTGGCTGGCGGACTGGAGGCAGGCTCAGGTGGTGTTCGTGGTTGGTCGGGGGGGGGGGGGGGGGGGGGGGTTGGTATGTTTTTAGGACCTGGAGTGTTCTGGGGCCGGGTGGGTTTAAAGCCAATATGGATGCTGCTTGTTTTAGGGATAGTAGGAAGACTGGGCTGGGATGTGTGGTGAGCGATGCAAACAGTAGAGTTGTCATGAACCATTACCGGTATACGAGGCGAACCGAACCGGAGGCCCTGTTCATCCCGTACAAACCTCAGAGAATTAGACATTCTACTAATTTCATTCATTGTAAGCATTTATTAGCAATTTAAAATATTATAAATAACCAAACATATATTATATATAGATATGTTACTAATATACCTAAGTATAAGTAAACATACTATAATAGCGATAAAATTTAGTAGTTTATACAAATATCCAAAATATCAAAATACCTAGTAGCCCACTAGTATTTCAGTATGAAGCTTTAATACAAAAACAGAAGAGTCCGACCAAAAAGGCATCAACTAACCAAAAAGACACCTCACTGAGATCAGGTTGCTTGACAGTTGTTGGATATCAAAAGAAGTACCTAAAGAATGTTGGGTGAGAAAACTCAGAGAGAGACGATATTCTAGATCTCTTTCGAGATATCACATAAACTATTTTGAAAATATTTAATAAAATACCACATACACTATACACATATAAATATATACACACTACTATATATAATAGTATTTATTGAAAATTATTTTGAAATCCTTTTACAAATAAAGCAAACAGCAGACAGTTAAATAAATTAAATAAATTAGATTTATTTATATCAGATGTGAATATGGGATCAGAAGTAGACAAATATCAAATGTGTGGACTATGCCACCAGACAAAATCAGACATAATACATGTATCTGGCTGGACAAACGGTCGTCATTTTACCCAGGCGACTTAGGGCTTAACAGATCAGTGGTATACCAGATGCTACGTTATCTCGTAACTACGTATCACATATCATAATATTATATAATTAAATAATTATATAATAACAGACGAACTTACATATCAAAAGATTTATTTCAAAAATAATATATAATAATTTACAAGAAACATAGTTTATATATTATTCTAGAATTTTTACCAAAGTCAGATTTTAATTTATCAGTCCATTAATTAATCAAATTTCAGATATAAGTCAGACACAATAAAAATAATATAATTTTCAGAAGACACAATCTATATGTCTAAAACTGTCATCACACTCACCTGAATGTCAAAGTTAAAAATTCAATCAAACACCACTAACAGGTGTCTGGTCGCGCTGGTAAGTAGAGGATGTTGAAAAACAAATATATCAAAAAAATATCAGAATGTGGTACTGGTACCTTCACTTTACAAAAATTATAAATCTGGCCTAGTATGTAAAATATCAAGTCTAGTCCTTCAATTATAAAGAATCATGAAAAATTATGTTTTTAGTCCCATACAACAGAAAATCACACTATAACAACCTAAAATTCACATCAATCGAAATATGACATTTCCAAACGTCCAAATCAATCCCTAACAATTTCAGAAACATGAATACAATACCAAATCATCAAAAACAATATCAAAACCCAAACCTCTTCAAACCTGCACGTACTTATACCCACATTTTCACTTCATCAGATCTCATTCAAACATGTTATATTTATGCGTTTTTAGCTTCGTCCTATCATGATCTATCACCCTCAATCAATCATTACAACATAAACATTCAAAATCGAGTCCAACAGTCTTAATTGATATTTCGCTGTACCGAATTGATATGTGTTTAAAACATTAAAATGATGAAAGAAACAAGCTAAAGTGTTGATCTTACCTCAATAGATCAAAAGGAATAAATGAGAGAGTGTTCTGAGCGGATTTGAGAGTATGGAGAGTGAAGAAAGTGAAGAAATGACGAAGTGGGTCGGTTTGAGTTGTTATATAGAGCTGTGGATCAAAACTGTGCGTTTCACCAATTTAAAAAGGCAACGTACATTATTTCCCTTGCAACGTACACTATTCACACACTCAACGTATGTTTCCACCCATCAACGTACGTTATTTGACTTGCAAAAGTTCGACTATGAGGAAATTGCACCACAACGTACGCCATAGTACATATAACATACATTATGCACAAATAACGTACATTACAAGTATTGCAACGTACGTTGATCATCCATTTCCTTAAACCCAGAAAACATACGTCTTCCTCAAAGCTAACGTACGTTAGCTGCACTTCATCTTCCCTATTCGAAACTTCTCGCTTTCAGACACGTGTCAAATCATTTTCGAGACTTAACAACATCTAACCTTACAATATTAACACCATAGAACACTTAATGAACATCTTAAACACCAAATAAGTGATTGGGAATTGAACGAAAAAACTACAGAAGATCGATCGAAAAAAGGCTAGGTATTACAAGAGTTGTGGCCATTATGAACAGGTCGGTTGATTTTTGCATGGAGCCGAAGATTGCTGAGGTATCCTGCATCAGGGAAGTTCTTAGTTGGATTGAGGAACTAAACCTAAAGGGGGTGAAGATCGAGTCTGATGCGTTGGTGGCTCTTCAAGCCATCTCGAGTGAAGATGTTGGGAATTCCTACTTGGACTTAATTGCTTCGGATTGTCAGCGTCTGCTCATGGTTTATGTAATGTTAGAGTTAGTTTTGTGCCTAGAGATGCAAATCTGGTGGCTTATGAGCTATCTCGTGTTGCTGTTCATTTGCCTAATTACAAGGTCCGGGGTGGTCCCTTTGATACCATTCTTAGTTAAACCTTGGATCAACTTGTTCCTCTTTTAAATTTAATGAAATTGTTTCCAGTTCAAAAAAAAAAAGGTTAACTGGTATCCTTGCCTAATTTCGAACATTAATTTCAAGTTAATAATGGATATCTTTATTTACCGTATATTAATTTATATATATATATATATATAGTGGCAGCAAAAAAAAGTAAAAATTATTATACGGTAAATAAATTAGTCAATCAACACATACAGTAAATCAAATCAACACATACAGTAGTTTTAATATATATATATATATATTAAAACAACCACGAGGTTTGATTTTACTGTATGTGTTTTTTTTACTGTGTGTGTTGATTGACTAATTTCTTTAGCAAGATTATTATTAGACATATAATTAATTGGTCCTCTTATGAACAGAAGTATATCTGATGGTCAAAGTTATGTTTTGAGTCAAATATTGTTTGTGTGATGCAGTAAATAAAGAATTATATAAACCAGCCATTGAGCCCGGGCGACTGTGGAGGGGATGCTCCCATTGCCTTCTGCTCAATGGTGGGCCCAAGGGACCGCTTTTGCTGTTCCTTGTTTTCCTTTTTAAAAAATTAATTTCAATAAAAAAATATTTTTTAAATACATTAATAAATAACACAACTTTTATTTCATTTATTTTTCATACACAATTTCAATTATATTTTTATCTCTATTAAACTCACACAATCTCTTCTCTTATATTTTTCAATTATATTTCAATTATACATCTATATTTTTCTTTTTCAAATGGATCTAAATCAAGATCAATTTTTTTTGTATTTTTTATTATATAATTCAATTTAGGGTATTATTATTGTTAATGTAATTTATTGTTTTATTACATTATGTAATATATTTTCTTTCTTTAATTTTTTGACGAAACTCGCCACGCCGTGAAAAAATTTAATGGTCTCTCCTCAATTAATTTTTCAATATTTTCGAACATTGAAAATTATGTTTTGACGTACGAGTTTTAATTTTCGTATTTGTCATTCCACTAATTTATAGAAAATATAATTTGAAAAAAGTTCACATAAATTATTCATCTGAATTAATTAAAATTAAAATTATTAAAATTTTAATCTAATTTAAATGAAAGTATAAAAAAGTAAGTTTAATATATATATTTATTTTAATTATAAAATATTAATAAATTAATTGAGGAGATAAATAATTATAAGGAGTATAAAAATAAATATAATTATTGTGGATAATAATTTAATAAAAAATTAATTTAATAAAAAATTAATTTGACATGATAATCATTCTTAAAATGAAAATAATCATTGAAGTTGCCCTAAGATCCAGAGTTAGTTTCCACTCCTAAACTGGCTCTCTGGACGACAATGACCCATTACTATTATTATCATTGCCCTTTTGAACAGCTAAGCTACAACACCCACTTCTTTTTATCAAATATCTCGCTCACTGTTTTCTCTAACTCAATTAGACTTATCAATTAGTTTTGGTTCACACCTTGATTAATTGAGTTTACTTCTCATCAATTGAGATTTTCAATTGGTCTTGGTCTACGGTCCTGGTTCACACCTCGAACGACTGAGTTCGATTTACCCGTTATAGGCGAATCATTTTTTCCAACAATACATAATATTTGTTTTGATGCTGTTACTATTTAACATTTCTTTCGATTTCTTTTTCCCATATGTAATTAATATATGCAGTCTGTAGATTATTCTTCAATATTCATATGCTGCTCTCCAAGTTGAGCGTTGTCAAGTTTGATGATTTTGTTTTTCGTTCAAGTCCAGGAAACAGGAATACAATTTCATTATTTTTTTTTGCTGTATAAATTATACTGTCAATAAAAATTGAGATTAGAGATATTAATCAATCACCAATATTGTGAATAAGACGATTTGATGGGATGTTGACAAACTGTTGATAAAATTGAGATTAGCTCATTGTAGAAGATGGGTAAGGAGAAGTAAAGAAGTAAAGAGAGAGAAAAAGGTTGAATGAAGAGATGGAGAAGAGAGAGAGCTTCCTTCAGCCCACTTATGGAAGGGATAAAAAGGGGTTGAACTAGCTGCCGACTCATGCATTCAACCACTTGTAGAGAAGAAGAGGATCACTTGTTTTGCCAGCTCTACTGTGATTGTGTGAATGATGTGGGAGATATTTTTCCATCCCTCCTTTTTTCTGTGCTTGGACTGAAGGGAGCTCCTTCTTTCCTTTTCTTCATTTCTATCTTTCCAAAAACTCTTCCTGTCGAACACAAATTAATTTTTCATGTACCTCATCATATATATTGGTGTATCAAATTACTTCTTTTTTTTGTTATTTTCTGTATTCTTTGGTACATGCTTAATTCTAGCTTTCTCAATGCCAACGAAAGTGCTTTGTTGTAAAAAAAAAAATCCCTAACTAAACTGAATCTCTCGTATATAAATGGTCACTTTTATTATGCCAACATGGTGGATTGATCATGTGTTCTTGTTTATTTTAGTTGTTTTAATTTACTACCTGCAGCTTGTTTATCACAAAAAAAAGTGCATATATATGTGTGTCTACTATTTGATGCTGAAATATCTTGTACTGTTCTTTTACTGCAGCTTGCTTATCAGGAAAAAAAAAGTGCATATGTGGTGAAATATCTTGTACCGTTCTTTTTCAAGTAGTTTTTCAAGTAGTATAAACTGAAAAGCATCTAATTATTTGATGGTGTTTCCATGGTAGCATGTATAAGTGTCTCCTCAAGCTTGAGGGTTGAGTTTATCAATAATCACTTAATGTTTACTTAATATTTATATGTGAAAGTTTCAGTTTCGAACCTTAATGAAGGTAAATGATAAAATAATTAATTTAAATTTCATCCACCTCTCTATCTTTTTAAAAAGAATATATAAGTGTCTCCCGTTCCAAAAAAGAAAATGTATAAGTGTCTCCCTCTTTCATTTTGCTGTTGCTAATTAATTACACATTTGATAAATTTTATTTTTCATCTGAAACTTTATAATGGTAGGTATTTTTTTCTTCTGAAACTATAAGTTTTTTTTTTTTCTCATCTGAAACTATATAATGGAACTTTCGCAGCTTCAATATCATTTGTGTTATAATATTATTGTCCAGGTATTTGTTTACTAAACCTTTTCTTTTCTAGTATGGCTTTGCGTTTTCAAGTGGGCGGTGAACGTCTGCCCTTGGAAGTTGTGATGCATATTTTGCCAAATTTGGATGAGCCCAACTCCTAAGCATTGTTCCTGTTTTTGGAAATTTTAATTCACCTAGTTTGTTCTACTCTACTGGGTTCCAGTGCATTTGCATGGTTTTTCTCAACAAAGTGTTTTCCTTTGTATCTATAGATGTTTTAGTGCTCACATGTGGTCTCTACCTGATCGTTGATACGAGTTACAATGTTGTTATAATATAATTGTAGTACATATAATTGGCTCTCAAGTGCTCCTAATTGCCTTCATTATTGGCTTCGATTTTATGCGAGCTTTAGAAAATCTATATTTTATTGCTTATGATACAGTCAAGGCAACAAACGTATCCGACTCTGTACAACGCAATCCATCGGAAACTATTGGCTTAATACATCTGAGCCTCCTCAACTTGGCACAAATGCTGTTTGACACCCCCCAACTTTGTGAACGCTGTTCCAACCCCCTGAACATTGTTTCTCGGATAACTTTTAAAAACTTTTGCGTTCACGTAGCCAAGTTCGTGTGCTACAATTGCCCCAAGCGCGTGACAATGTTAAAATTCACTAATTACAAGTGGTAAATTACTTATAAAAAATAAAAGTGATAAATTAGCCCCCTAAACTTGTATTTTTTTATTTGTAAAATAAAGACAACAAAGTTAGTTTGAACCAAATTAATTTGGTCGATTAACCGACCTGTTTGGTTTGGTGGTGTTTCCCAAGATAAAGAAAGAAACCATCAGCTTACAGTTTTAATAATTTCAAAACCAAAATCGAATCGAATTAGCCATTTGAATCGAGTCAATCATCAATCTACGACTGTACGGTTTTAATATATTTTCCATTTTCTCCAATTACACTAAATCAAACCAATTACTGCCCATAATCCAATCTCTCTATTCTCACACACACTATACGTGGGTTTAACCCTCTCTAATCCAATTGCATTGCAATCTTGACCCTCTCTCATTCTCTTTTTTTGTCCCCCAAACACGACGCCTCTCCTTCCTCTTCATAATCAAATACAACTATAAACCCAAACACGCAAACTAGATTTCTCACAATTTTCATATACCCTCTCTCATTCTCATCTTTATCTCTCAAACCCTAAACCCTTAAACTTAAGTTTAATCAATTTTATTTTTTCTCATCAAACTTGCAATCATTTAGCATCTATTTGTCAATCTCATTCCGTCCTTCTGTTGTTCTTAATAGGAACAAAAAAGGTTGCAATGCTGAAATTAAAAAATGGTTGTGATTTGAGTTTTCTTAAAGTTTTTTCTACAAGTGAAGCAACACATTTGAGTTATTTTTTCTGCAATCGAAGCAAAAGATTTGCATTCTTTGTTGACGTGGCACTGTTTCATACACGTGGCACAACTTTGGAAATTTTTTCACGTTGTTGCGAATGCTTCACATCTTGTTACGATGGTGCGAAAAAGTCCTTAAGACACAAAAAACCAAAGTTCTAGGGGGTTCAAACAGCATTCACAAAGTTGGAGGGGTCAATAATAATTTGGGCCCAATTCAGGCGGCTGAAATGCATGCATTAAGCCTAAACTATTGGAATAGGGTTGAATAACTAATGCAGGTCTGCTGTCACTTTTGCTGTACCGCCGTCCAGTCCAACCACGCGATCATATCAGAAAATTTGTTTACCTCTACTGTAAAGTACTCTAAAACACAACATTCATCGCCAAGATATTAATCTGAAATCTATGAATCTAAAATAAGTGCGCGAGTAAGCCTCCCATTTAATTTTACTACTGATTTTCCATTAAAATAAGTGCGTGAATCAAGAGAAAATAAAATACTAGAATGCGTGTTTATTTTCTTACCCATAAATATAATTCCGGTCAACAGTGAACGGAAAGGGAAGAAAGGCCCACGAAGGCCATTGACAGCTGGCAAACAAAAAGAAGCGACAAAAAGCAAGAATTTTTAATAAGTAATAATGAAGCTAATTAGAATTATGAAGAAATTTAAGTATTACTACAAGTGATCTGATGATGGTGCCTTTCACTCCCCAAACAGAGAAGAGAAAACGGACTCTGACTGACAGTTTGCGGCAACACTCAATTCTTCTTAGATAAAAAAAGCTTCTCTTTTTTATTTTTCAGTGCAATTTTCGATTTGATTAATTTTGGATTGAATTCACCATTTTTGTTTTTTTTTTCCCTGAAAAAGATAACATTTTTTTCAGCTTAGAGAGCAAAGAAAACTGCACAATCTCATGGACTTGAGTTGGGCAAGATTAGAGGAAACAACTCATCGTCCGGCCGTCTGTAAGTTCCTTTCGTTTAATTCTTCGGTTTTGAGCTAAAGACCTGAGCTTTGTTCAATTATGTTTCTAATTTGCGCGTAAAATCATTTCCTCTAATTTTAAATGAATTCCTTACTATGTTTGTTATGGAAAAACAAGATTGGTTTTCTTTCATTACCAAATGGACTGATTTATTGGTAGGGATGGGTTATAACATATTGCCCAGTTCAATTCTACTTCATATTTACAAAACTGAAAGCTAATAGATCTTCAATTAAAAACTTCTGCTTTGTTTCACTTCCAATTCGTAAGCTTCAGGAGTATAACTGTATGAATCACCTAGACATGCTAAAATCAAAGTTTGCTAATTTGAAATAAATACATTGGCCTCATTGGATTCTGGGTTGCTTCAATCTTCATTACTACTTGTTTCAGGAGAAATAGGTAGATAACTTATTGGTTACAGCAACTGTGCTCAATGCCCTTACATGGTTTCTTCTTCTGGAATTTGGATCACTTTTGTAGCTTGGCATCCTGTTTATTGATTCTTTGACTTTTCTATTAGAAATACAACGTTATCTGTGTTATGCATTGGTTTCTACTGTCATTTATTCTACTTATCTACTGTGGCAGATGTTTACCAACGCTACTTCAACGTCGTCTATCCTGTTTCCTATGGATCCCTTCCATTTTTGATTCCTTGAATCAATCATTGATGACCATTACTACATCTGTCATGAGCTCAACAGTTTCAACTTCTCATGGATTCTTGCCA
>CAODLS011362210.1:0-25466 GCA_948243855.1 Flueggea neowawraea | reverse complement strand
GCAGCACATTAGCTAGGGTTTGGACACATATGAAGGGGTATAAATACCCCCTCTTAACCATTTTGTCCACATCTTTCATTCATTTGAAAGAACACATTTTTTGTTCTTTGTCTTTCTTTCTTTCTTATCTCTCTTTTGTTTAGAACATAGGTTAGGGTTCAAGAAGGAGAAGGAGATTGGGCTTGAAGATTAGATATTTCTCTCAAGGGCTACCTAAAGAGGCGTCCCTACATCCATTTTATATCTTCTCTCTTCATATTTTGTTTTGCTTACCATGGTTTATGTTGAGCTTTATGGTCCTATTTGTTGAATTTAATCATGGTAGCTTGAATACTTTCTTAGGGCTAAGAGATGTTCACCCTTGGTGATGATTTACTATATTTATGAATGGGATTGTTGTTCTTCATTGCAATATTTGTAATTTGTTTGCTTGTGCTTGAATGAAATATGTGTAGAAATTTTGGATTTGATTTAATGACTTGTATGATGTGATTATGATTGTGTTTAGCCAACAGAGTCATAGTTTTAACAAGCCTAATTGATGGATCGAAAGAAAAAGATTGGGTAAGGTTGACATGCATTAAACTTGTTAAGTTGTGTAGTAGAGATATTCACGCCTACAAGGTATTTGATGAAATTCCCGAAAGAGCATAATGAGTCTAATTTAGTTAGTTGAGGCTAAAAGGACCCTTCTAATGAATGTAGGCATAACCTAGATGAACTTGAAAGAGGCTCTAGGTGAAAAAAGTGAGATAACACCCATATCCCATAAACCATTCATATATGTAGTAATTAGGATTCTTGGTCCAATATCAAAAGCCCTAACACAATTTATATTGTTAGTTTTTATTTTCTTGTTTAGCATTATCGAAAATCCCAAAAATCAACTCTTTTACTTTCTTTGCATTTATTTTATGTTTTCTTTTATTTAAAGAAACGATCAAATTTAGTCTCGTCCATGTGGATTTGATACCTTAGGAATGCTCAAAGCCTATCAGTAAGCTATGTAGTGGAGTTCATAAGAGTTCTGGTTGTTCTAGCATTTTCCATCAAAAATTTCTAGAGCAAGTCATTTATGTACTTGCTTTGGTTGGTGAAAATGCCTTCCTTCATTTGTTTCATTAGTAGACCAATGAAATATGTCAACTTCCCCATCATGTCATCACCTTTGTTTTTTTATAACAAGAGTGTTATCAACTTTTTCCTCATGAAAACCATATCCAAAAGATAATTACTTAATCTTTCATACCAAAAGATAATTGCTTAATCTTTTGTACCAAGCTCTAGGAGCTTGTTCCAAACCATATAAAGTTTTTTTCAATTTGAAAACATGGCTTAGAAAATGTGGATCAATAAACCAGGTGGTTGCTCTATGTAAACATTTACTTTTAGAGAACCATTTAGAAAAACACTTTTTACATCCATTTGAAAAGCTTAAAACATGCAAAAGCGCACAGAATTCAAATGGCATCTAATCTAGCAACAAGTGCAAAATATTCTTAAAAATCTATATTCTCTTCTTGATTATAGCATTGTGCTACAATCCTAGATTCTTTTGTTGCAACATTACCTTCTTCATCCTCCTTGTTCCTCTGTACCCATTTGGTACCTATGACATTGCAGTCATCCAGTCTAGGGACCGATTTCCAAACATCAATTCTTTTGAATTGATTCAACTCACCTTGCATAGATAACACCCAATATTCATCATTTAAAGCTTTATTGATATTTTACGCACAATGGTAGCAATGAAGGCATAATTAGCAACAATATTTAGAGAGGGTCTAGTTGTTACCCATTTTGAATTATCACCAATGATGAGTTCCTTTGGGTGATGCTTTTTGTATCTCAACACCTTTGGTAATCCATTTTCGTTTGGAGTGTTGGAGAGGGTTTGTTTATTTGAATCTTCTACATCTTTGCTATTTATGTTGAGCTCTTCAAATTTCTCACTTGTGCATATGCTTACATCATCATCATATTTAAACAAAAAATTGTTCGTTTCATCAAACATAACATGGATAGATTCTTCAACCTTCTTGAGTCTTTTACTGTAGACTCTGTATGCTTTGCTTTTTGAAGAATAACCTAGGAAAGTGTCTTCATCAAATTTACTTTGAGGGTAGGTGACCAGGGGGTTCTGTTTCTTTTCGCGTTGGTAGCATAGTTGGAGGAAGTTAGTCTTACAACTACCAGTCGATCCGTCGGGAGGTTTAGACCTCAGATGTGACATCAATTAGAAATCTTTCTATTCCTGAACTTCTATATTTCTGAATGTACTATTTTAAACTTTTGTATACTTCTGTAATTGTCTTTATGAATTCCTTTGAGCCTATATTTACTCCTGCATGTTTTTGTATATCCTTTGAACATCTCTGAATTCGTATATGCCTTTGCATATGTTCCTTTGAAATTCTGTATATTTTTTAATACATATTGTTTCACTCTAGTTTTGCGTATTCTTCGTGCTTTACATTCTGTTGGAATATGATGAACTAGTGGAATTCATTAGAAAATCCTTAGAAGCTCAGTCACCTCTAAGTAGTTATGTTTTAGCTAAATATGAGTTTTATGGTTTTGTGATCACCATGGATAGGCGTGTTTTTATAGTTGTTTTTCAATATCAAATTGACTAGAATTTGATGTTATCTTCGTAGGGATCGTCTCCTGGCTTGGTAATGTCAACTTCCTTGCAAAATCGGTGTAAAATTTTGTTATCATGATAAGCATGTCAGTAGTTATGGTAGAAAGAACGATCAGTATTAGTGAATTGTACTTGGATTTATGCCAACCGAGTGTTAAAGGCTCATAAATGAGTTTGGGAGACGTGTTAGCAATGCGAGAATCTTCTAATATGTTCTTTATGAATTGTTGAGATTTTCACTTGAATGAGAAATCGATTCATGAAATAAAGGAAGTTAGAGGCCCAATTGAAAGAATGGTTAGATAAGGTTTTTATCGGTAGAATGCTTTGTTATGACTTTAGAAGAGAGAAAGAAAAGGGAAGTTAGTTGTATGATCTGAGCCCAGCGAACATGGCTCAAGAGATGTTGAAAAGTGTTTGGCAAGCGCACCAATGTTGACTACACACTGAGTTTTGAAGGTTCTACGATGTATTTCAATACGATGAGGGTTGGTTAGGGTTGAGAAGGTATGTACAGTCAGGAAGAGTTGAGCTTAATTTGGACATAAAAAGAGTAATTTAAGTTAGTTCCTTAAGCTATCTTCGTTACCAATATGTGAATCTGTTGCTTTTCTTTGTGCTTTGTGGTTGTCGTTGAGTGGATTTCCAATGGCATATTTTAATCTAGGTAAGTTTTTCAGTAGTTAACTGGTTCATTTACTTTTGGTCCTATTTTTTGCCTATCAATTGGAACCTCAAATACCAAAGGATTGGATCGGAATTGAACGGATCAAATCATAATTGGACGGAATGCTACATAGAACCTAGTCAGAACAAACAACAAATTAGAAGAAAGATCGAAAACTCCAATAGTCTTCAAATTGCATTGAATATTCATAACATGCACAACTATTACCCTATCTATGTGTCTCCACCATATATGTTTGCATTAAATGCAAATGTGTAACACATAAAACAATCATTATGATGGGTTGAGTATGAGAATCTTCTTTTACTTGACTTTGTTGATTTATGAGTCTGTAATATTTGACTACGTACCTGCATCCTCTCTGTCTGTCAATACATTTGGGTACGAGTAGTCGAGAACATTAGTTGAGTAGTAGCTAGTTTCATTATGAGTGTTCTGTTAGAGTTATGGATTATGACATTATTTGGAGACTTGGCCTGGAGTTTTGATATTCGGATATTAGAGTTTGAATAGATTGAGGATTTGAGTTATATTAGTATCTATTGTATCCATGTAATCACTCTAATATGAATCTTTTGAAAATTTGAGGACGATTTTTTTTAGGGGGGAGTATGTAATATCATGCAAGTTTTGACAAGACCTTCTCTAGCATTCCGCTCAATCCTAATTTACTTTGATCAATTTGATATGATCCTTTGGTGTTTAGAGATGTTGATTAGATGTTTGGGGTGTTTGGGTAATTCCATCATGTTTGAATAAGTATTTGGTTGCTCGAGTAAGCAGGTTGTAACTGGAGTGAACGTGGGTGAATGTGTTGTTTTTTAGCGCTTTGAATGTGAGTTTGCTTGAGTAAACTGTCGTGCTAATCAAGTAATCGAAAGTTGGATCATGCAAGTAATGGTTTGTTCCACTCGAGTAAGTTCATGCTTCATCATTGTTGTAGAACTGAGACTTACTCAAGTAACTTTTAGAGTTACTTGAGTGAGCGAGGCTAGAATTTCCCTTAGAGTAATTCTTACTCGAGTAAACTTTTTCTTACTCTATTAAGTGATGAGCAACAGGTTTTTTTGGTTGAAACTCATCGTTTTCGAGTGAAGGGTCTATATTTACCGCATACTCGACCCTTTTCGGCTCTCACTCAACTTCTTCACTCCAATCTACTCTAAATTCGTCCATTTCGCTCTCCCATTGTTCCTCAATCATTCCACACAACTCTAGAGGTAAGATCCTACTTCTAATCCCTTTTTTTATCTATTTCATTCATTAATCTCGGATTTATGTGTTAGGGTGAATTTGAAACGGGTTTTGGATTTTGGATATTTATGTTGAAATGGATGTTGTCACATTATGATTGTTTGAGGTTAGCTAAACATGAATATAGCTTGGAAACACGAGTTTTGATGTGTTCTTTGAATGGTTAGGGTTTGGTCTGAATTTTTTAAGAATGATGACGATTTCGAGTTGTTTTGATGGATTCGATCATAGATTTGTGTTCAGGGGGTTGATTAGAGCCAATATGGGTGATTGGTAATAATTTTGATTGGTTAAATCAGAGTTTGTCAAATTTTTGAAATTCTGGGAAGTTGACTTACTCAAGTAAGCACTTGACTTACTAAAGTAAGCCAGTGTAGGTGTTAGGTTGGAGGAAGGGATGGAGACCGTGCTTGAAGTGTGAGGAGTTCTCTCGAAGGCTACCTAGAGAAGATTTCTCTCAATCCTTTTTTCTCCTTTATCTCTTTAAATTTATAGTTGTTGTCATGGTTATTGTTGATAATTATTGTCTTATTTTGTTGTACAAAATCATGGTAGCTTAACTATTTTTTTAGAATTTAAAGATGTAGACCTGTATATTTATTTTCTATATTTATGCATGGAATTTGTGCTTTGTATTTCCATATTTGTAGTTCATGTTTCTTGAACTTTGAATGTCATATTTTTAGTATTTATCTCATGTGCTTGAATGATATATTTGTAGAGATTTTGGATTTGATTTAATGACATGTTCTAATTGAATATGTATACTTGATCACCATAGTGGTGTTTTCAAAATGTCTAGTTGAAGGACTCAAACGAGAAGGTTAATGAGGTTGACATGCATTAAACTTGTTAGGTTATGAAATGAAAATATTCATGCCCACAAGGTGTTCGGTGAAATTCCCAAGAGAACTTAATGAGTCTAGTTTAGTTAGATGAGGCCGAAAGGACCCTTCTAATAAATTTGGACATAGCCTAGATGAACTTGAAAGAGATTTTAGGTGATAATCCCGAGAGAACTCTCATATCCCATAAATCGTTCATAAATGTAGTTAGCAGGAATCTTAGTTAATTCTTGAAAGTCCTAATGTTTATCTTATGGTTTGTCTTTTATATTTTGGGTTTCCTATTTCAAAAAAAAAAACAAAAATATCAACTATTTTCATGATTTATTTTCTTGTTTGAATCAATCACAATTAGCACTTTTCCTATGGGTTCGACTATGGATATTTTATTACTACATCGAATATCGTGCTCTTGCAAGGAACCGATCACACATCAAACTTTAAGTTACCTTCATGAAAAAACCAAAATTCATAGAGACACTAAGAACAAGACTTTAATTTTTAAGTACATTGTGCCTCTTCATGCCATGCTTATCCAGGAATTTGTTGCTAGAAGTTTTCGAGCCCTTGCCATCCACTTTAGACTTCTTGCCTTTGTCTTTAGGTGGTGTGGATGAGCTTCCTCCAACAAATTTCTTCATGGGTCTTCATTTTTTAAATTTGGCCAATATGGAGAGTAGTCTAGGGTTTGTGATTTTGGTGGTGATTTGAGTGAAGTTTGCTGTTTTTTTAAGTGTTTGAGGGATGGGTAATTGGATTTGAGTGACGATTTGGAGTGGGAGTGGTTTGAAAAGAGATTGGAGGATGAGCGAGAGGACTGGGGAAGAGAGATGTGAGTTAGGGATTGGAAAATAAGGTTCTTCCAGGCAAAAATCGATCCGTATAAATTTCTTCAGATAGCAAAACGCGGGTTGCACTTGAGAAACGGACGTCTCTACTGCCCAAAATGACTTGTCGTTGCTTTGATTGTCCGTATAATATGATAGATCAAACTGTCATTGGTTCACACTGCAAAGAAAAATGGAACACTACCAAAACCCTGAAAAGCGCTTCTTGACCTCAAAGACGTTGTTTTGTCCACTTGGTGAATTTTTCACAATTTCAAAATCCTCTGAAACGCGAGTCTCAACATGACTCTCGCATTTGGCATGATCAAATTCATTCTAAACAATATGTTTTAACCATTTCGAAACTCCAAGACTTCCATACCCACCAAATCATCTTTAGACTTTATCAATACCTCTAATAATCAATTTTACCAAAATTTTGATGAATGTATGAAGATTTATGCATTAAAAAAAGGAAAATAAACACAAATCACATATAATCAATTTTGCACATACCCAATCTCAATCGAATGAAATTAAAACATGCAACAACCCAGAGTTTTGTACATATATCTGCTAACTGGCCTTGAGAGGGCACAAAATGCAAAAAAAAAATCATTCTTAGTAACATGATCCCATAAGAAATGATGCCTAATCTCAATGTGTTTTGTCCTACTATATGTAATTGAATTTTTACTAAGATTTGTGGCACTAGTATTGTCACAATAAATTGGAACATTATTATGTACAATACCATAATCCAATAATTGATTTTTGATCCTCAACACTTGGGTACAAGCACTTTTTGCAGCTACATATTCGGCTTCGGCCGCGGAAGTAGAAACACTTGTTTTCTTCTTGCAAACCCATGAGATTAAACATTCTGCTAAATATTTACATGAACCAGATGTGTTTTTCTATCTAACATGCAACCGAATAGATTGGCACCACTATATGTAAGAAGATCAAGTGTCATGCATGAAGGATATCAAAAACCAAAGACAATGGTGCCATGCAAATATAAAAAATCCCCTTGCAAGTAGTAAGATGTGATTCACTAGGACAAGCTTAATATCTAGCACAAAGACAAGTGGCAAACATAATGTCAGGTTTAGATGCAATTAGCTAAAGTAAGGAGCCGATCATACCTCTACACCGGTTTTCCTTCCTCATCTTTATCCAATTTTGAGGTTGAAGACATGGGAGTGTTTAGTGGCTTACAATGTGATCAGCTTCTTGCAAGTGCATAAGAATCGATGTAGTTTTACTAAGGAGTATTCCTAGGGATATAGAACCTAAGGTTAAAGTATGAAGTCCGATCAATTCGTAAAAGGAAAGAAATTAAACACATGAGTTGAATTTGCGGTTTTTAATTAAAGAGGCAAAATTAACAAGGGCAAGCAATTAAGAATGATAATAAATAAACAATCAATTATAAAACGTTAGGACTTTCGAGATTCACTAAAGAATCCTATTTGTTATATTAACGAATGGGGGTTTTAGGAATGAGTGTTCTCTCAACTGAGCTAGCCTAAAGCCTCTCTCAAGGTCATTTATGTCATACTTCATTTACTAAAAGGGTCCCCTCAGCCTGAATTAGCTAAACTAGGTTAGATAAGCCATTAGACATTTCATCAAACACCTTGAGGGCAAGCAATATCTCTATTCTAAACCACACAAGTTTAATGCTTGTGGGACTCACCTAGCCTTTATCTTTCAATTCTTCAACTAGGCTTACCTAAACTACAACTATGGTGATCAAGCATAATCATAGTCAATCATAACAAGCCATTAAATCAAATCCATGGGAAATCATTCAAATAAAGACCATAAACACAAAAACCATTAAAAATAAACTTAAAATATGGAATTCAAGGCAAATGAACAATACCCATTCATTAAATTGCAATAATTCATCAATAGCTTACATCTCTATGTCCTAATAAGAGATTTAAGCTACCATAGTTAACTTAAAAAGGAAATAGAAATAAAGATAAACATTAAACATGATAAACAAGCTAAGAAGATGAAGAATTAAACGACAGATGGTAGCCAAATGATCCTCTTTAATGTCAATTTGTAGAGATGCCCAAAATCTTCAAGCTCTCTTTTTAATTCGTCTACCCTAATTGGAATCTTCCTAGAGAATGCTTTTAATGATCTAAGAGAGTGTAGATAATCCCCCCTAAATGGGAAAATAATTTGAGTATTTATAGCCACATACATATGCCAAAACCCTCCATAAAATTCTAGAAAATTGCCCATTGCATGTGCCTTGGTCCCTACTTGGCAGCTTTTCAAGCGGAGCTGATTTTTTGCCCTTTCAACAGTGTCACAGCCATGGCACTTTTCTTCCTCAAAACCATGACTTTTTTTGCTTGCCACGGCCATGAAAAAATGCCCCTACGACTGTGACACCCGTTGCCTTCACGAAATCTTCATTTTCTTCATTTTTTCTTGCGTTACTTGGGGCATTTCTATATTGAATCATTTTTCCATACTTTCAACTCATTTTTCTCAAAATTAAATAATACTACAAATATCACAAAGATCATATGAATTTCATCATAAAAGCATGATTTATAGGATGAAAATATATACATTCTTGCTTAATTATATACGTAAATTTAGAACACATCAAATTCCCCCAGACTTACTTGTTTACTTGTCCCCAGGAAAACCAATTCCAAACCAAAGGGATAGAATCTAATTTAAATAGAAGGGGCAAGATAAACCTCACATTATGCTAGTATGCAAGTAAAACAATTAAGAGAGGAATACAATGTTATTCATCATTTACAAAAACCAAGCCTTGGCATTAAGAAGTTGCAATTGAAGACTTTATCCATCAAATTCCCTAGTCCATCGGCATCTCTAAGGTGTATCTCCCCTATTGCTAAGTTCAAATGATACTTTTCCTTGTTTTGGAGCAAACTTGCCTTCATTCATTCACTTTTGATTCACAAGTGCTTTCTTTTATTTTTTTTTATTTTCACTAGCCTTTTGATCGTTTCTCTCTCATTTTGGGTGTTACAAAGAAGTCGGCTAATTAAGAGTCCCTGTGTTTCCACTTATTATTGATCTTTCAAGGTGCTTATCATTTTCCACTATAGAGTTGGGATCCTATGCGCTTGTCCTTGTTTAGGTTCTCCCTAAAAAAGATGAGTTTTTTTCCTTTTTCAGACATTCAAAATTAGCACTTTTCTTTCAGCGAAAACCCAAGTTTACTCCAAAATTTTTCAAATACAATTCAATCTTTTAAACAAATTTGCTTAAAATCAACTTAGCAACAAGATTGTAAACCTTTTTTATGCCCTTGGACCAAAGATGTTTGATAAACAATCTCTCAACTTTGCATCCTAAAAATGCCAATTTGAGGTTCAAGACTTAACAAATAACAATCATTCCTCAATTAAGCATTTTAAAAGCATACTAACACACTATAAAGATCGTCCAATGAATTCCTTTCAAATTTGATGTATTTTAACAGATTTAAGCATAATTCAAACAAAATATCAATGGCATCATATGCATGAATTTATGCAAAGTCACACAAGCAAAGATTATATAAGCAATTAAGCCTCAAGCATCCCATAAATCCCTCCCCCAAACTTATTGTGAATAATGTCCCCAAAGTTCAATAAAGTAAAGCCATATCATTCCTAACAAGAGCAGTAAACATGGGGACAAGTCCAAATTCAACATTAAGCATCAAAAGTAAAAAAGGATAAGGTTAAGTAAGCTTCTCTATTTCCCACTTCGCATGCTTGTGCTCTTCCCTTGAATGCATGTCTCCATTTTAGGCATAAGACAAGAAAAGTTAGTAGATACAAGTATATAGGCATGATATAGGGAATATGAATATGAAGTCATAAATCTCTCTCCTACTTGCTTTTATTTAATGCAAACATAAAATAAAATGCATGAAGTAAATGATATGGATAGTTTAATGTCATTGCTTATGGTAAGTAGTTTAACACCATTTCGGACGATGATGTGGATCTATTTGGAACGCCAAATAGTCCTTGTGGTAGACTTCTTATGCGGTCTCGACCTCTTTCCGTTGACAGTAATCAGTTTATGATCATTAATAAAAATATCAATGGCATCATATGCATGAATTTTAGAAATTAAAAACGGACCACACATTGGGTGGGGTTTAGTGGACAACATGCAACAAGACTCCACCATTTTAGCATGATTATCAATATCCTCAGGCAATGGCATTTTTAAGTTGCTAAAAACATTAAAGTATTATGTTCCCTCCCTACTCTAGAAGTCAATTTTTCTTTATTAACATCAATTAGAACTCCCCCTCCCCCAATTGCTAAAAACGGTCTACCAAGTATAATGGGAAGTTCTAATTCATGATCCATTTCTGGCACATAAAAATCAGCGGGAAAGCAAAACTTACCAACCCTTACCAAGATGTTTTCCACAAGTCCCAACAGGCGCTTAAAGGAACGTTCGACAAGTTAGAGTGAAACCGTTGTTGGCACAAGTTCTCTAATCCTAAGCTTATTGAATATCAACAAGGGCATGAGGCTAACCGAGGCTCCCAAGTCACACAAGGACTTCTTGATATTCACATTCCCATTGAGTAAGGAATAGTAAAGCTCCCAGGATCTTTAAGCTCAAAAGGTAACTTGTTTTGCAATACTGCACAACTCTCATCGGTTAGAGCCACCGTCGCATACTCCTCTAATTTATGTTTGTTTGCCACAAGATATTTTAAGAATTTGGCATACTTGGCCATATGTGTAGTGGCCTCAATAAAGGGAATGTTCAATTCCAACTTCTAGAACATCCTAAGAAACTTGTCAAACTCCTTAGCTTGGCGGTGAGCCTTCAACCGTTGAGGGAACCCAATTGGAGTTACATAAGGCTCTGAGGGAATAGAAGAGGAGGCACATAAGGATTTACCTCATTCATTTCGTTAGAATGAATTTCTTGGTTTTACACTTCTTCTTTTGTAGCTTTTTTGTCCTTTATAGGCTCTTCCCTCACACTTAGCTTCATTTTATCCTTCTTGAGCTCTTCTCCCAAACTTGGCTCTGCAAGCTCTTTCCCATTTCTAAAAGTAATCGCCATCACACTCCCCTTGGTGTTAACTTGGGAGGTACTAGTCAACTTCCCCTTCTTTCTATCTAAAATAGCCTTAGCAATTTGACCAACTTGCCTTTCAAGATTTTGGATGGTGGCTTGTTGATTTTGGATGGTAGCTTATTAGGTTTAGATAGCTTGTTCCACCTTGGCATCCCCAACTTCTATTTTAGACACTAATTGTCTGAGCATGTCCTCTAAAGGTGGCTTTTTATCTTGGCAACTTTGTGGGGGTGGTGGTTGGAGTGGTTGAGGTTGATAAGGTGGTGGTGGCCTTGGTGGTTGATATCCCAGTAATCGCATAGGTCTATGTGGGTTTGTGTTGGTGTTTGGGTCCTTTCAAGAAAAATTTGGGTGGTTCCGCCAACCCGGATTATAAGTGTGTGATCATGTGTCATTCCTAGGTTGAGCATTTGGGAATTCCCCCAAAAAATTCACCTCATCACATCCAACACCCGCTTCTCAGGCCATCCCACAATTCACATTATTATGCCCCATCACTCCAAATAAAGAGTGTTGTTCTCTAACATTGGACCCCTATTAATTAACATATTCAACTTCCTAGAAAATTCATCAATTTAGGAAGTCAAATCGGGAGAAGAAGATGTGTTTACTTCATGTATGCCCACTCTTCTTCCTCTCACCCCTTTTTGTTGGGAGTTGGTGGGAAGCATCTCATATATGTCATAGACTTCCTCGACCATCTTGTCACTAAAATATCCACCGGCCGCTGTATCCACTATGGTTCGCCCATGCATCGTTAGTTGATCATAAAAAAAATTGAGTGAGGAGAGCCAATGAGAATTGATGGTGGGGGAATTGGCTCAATAGCATCTTAAACCTTTCCCAAGCTTCATGGAATAGTTCTCCCTCTAGTTGAGAAAACAAAAAAAATCTTGTTTCTCAACTTTAACGTCTTTTGGGGCGAATAGTATTTCATGATAAGTTTTTTATATATTTCCTCCCAAGTACCAAGTGACCCTTCCAGCAAGCTAAATTAGGTTCCTTAAGCCATTAGGAAATTTCATCAAACACTTTGTGGGCAAGAAATATCTCTATTCTAAATCACACAAGTTTAATGCTTGTGGGTCTCACCTAGCCTTCATCTTTCGATTCTTCAACTAGGATTACCTAAACTACAACTATGGTGATTAAACATAATCATAGTCAAACATAACAAGCCATTAAATCAAATCCATGGAAAATTATTGAAATAAAGGCCATAAACACAAAATCCATTGAAAATAAACTTCAAATATGGAATTCAAGGCACATGAACAATACCCATTCATTAAATAGTAAGAATTCATTAGTAGCTTACATCTCTAAGTCCTAACAAGAGATTTAAGCTATCATAATTAAATTAAAAAGAAAATAACAATAAAGATAAACATTAAACATGATAAACAAACTAAAAAGATGAAGAATTAAAGGATATATGGTAGCCAAATGATCCTCTTTAATGTCACTTTGTAGAGATGCCCAAAACCTTCAAGCTCCCTTTTTAATTCTTCCACCCAAATTGGAATCCTCCAAGAGAATATTTTTAATGATCTAAGAGAATGTAGACAATCCCCTTAAATGGGAAAATAAAAGGAGTATTTATTGCCCCATAGATGTGCAAAAACCCTCAATAAAATTCTACCAAAAGTGCCCATTGCATGTTGCTTGATCCCCACTTGACAACTTTTCACGCATAACTAATTTTTGGTGCTTTCCAAAGTGTCACGGCTGTGAAAATTTTTTTGTTTGTGTAATCCCTGGCCCAATACATTGTATCCAGATTATATTTTATATATAAATATTATGAGGCATTGTTTTATCTCATTATTATTCATGTGCATGTTTAATTTTATAAAACATCCATGAATAGTGATTCTGCTTAAGTTATCAAATATGTGATTTGGATAGTAAAACATTGAAGCATAAAAGAATACTATTCTAAATGTCCCTAGTCGATTATTGTCGTGAGAGTGGCAATAAACTAAGACTATTATGTACTCTGTGAGATGATCATGTTTTACTGGTCATAAGATATGAGATATCAATCAGAAAACATAAAACATGTTAGAGAATAGTATTTTGGATCGATTTGCTTGTGACAATACTACATGGTGGAAAGGTCATAAGTATTTCTCATACAACTCTTATACTTGAATCCCTTGACCTGAAATCACTATGGATTCTTGGGTGATTTATCGTATACTTTGACATACGCCTAATGATATTTCTAATGAGTAACAAGTATGGGTATGATTGGGTATGTCATGAATCATGCTAAGGAACATGAGTGAAGTGAAGGGATTGCCACTCTTGAAGAGAGAGAAGATATCACCGGCCAGTTAATTTGAGTAGTGTGTGGCCACACACAAACAAAGTGATAAGTGTTATCAGTTGTTTGACTTAGTTAGGATCACTTATAGATCAAGGAAATGTTTTAGCATAAATAAGGGTGACCAGTTTCATGCCTTATACTAATTCTGATATCAAAAGGTACAGAGTTGTATAAGGTTATAATTACGTTATGTTGATTTGTAATTGACATTCATTTCAATTTGGGTAATCATAATATATTGATAGAGACCAATTATGATTTATGGGTTTTAAATTAATTTTGGGCTCATTGCCAACATTGAATGAACCTACAGGATTGCTCACAATAAAGATTTGGGTTAGGATTAAGACTGTTTTATTGTCGGGCCATTCATTTATGTTGATGATGAAAACATAATTAAATGGGCCAAGATGAAATTCGGCTAGGCTCAATTAAGAATTCGACCTTATGGGATGTTAATTAAGAAGAGTGATTAATTAATAAGATTTAATTAATTACTTAAAATGAAAGAAAAGGAAGAGAAGATTTTGGCTAGGGTTTCTCCCTTCCTTGCCGAAACCCTAATTGAGAAAAAGGAAGGAATTTGATTCTCTCACTCATTCTCCAAGTTCGGCTAGGGTTAGGGTTGAGTGACACTACTTTTTTTTTCTCCTTTGACTTCCTTGCCGAAATACCTAAATTGGAGGAGAGAGAATTTGATTCTTGCACACTCCAAAATTAGGCTAGGGTTTTTCTTTTCCTACTCCAACCGAAACCCTAATAATAAATAGGAAGAGAATTTGATTCTCATTCCATCCTTACTAATCTAGGGTTCGGCCACCAACTAAAAGAGAAAAGAAAATTATGTTTTGCTTCCTCTCTTAAAATCCGAATTTCTCAAGGCAATGAAATAGTTTTAGAACTAGCACACATTAGTCTAACCATCAATCTTGTGTGTGTGTGTGAGTAGAGGGGAGTCGTCTTTTGGCAGTCCCTACGTCAATTGAATTCGGCACAAACAAAGGAGAAAGGAGAAATCAAATTCGGCCAGCCTTGTTTTGGAGAATACAATTCGGCAAATTAAAATAGGTACACAGGTTTGGCCTTGTCCAATTAATTATAATTACATATAGTGTTCCGATGATGTTTCTTGTGTGATTTTGTTGTTTTCCACCGCGCATATTAGATGTTTATTTGCATAAGAAACCTAAAATTATTGCCTCAAAACCATGACTTTATTTTGCTTGTCACGGCCATGACAAATGCCCTCACAACTGTGACACCCATTTCCTTCGTGTAATCTTCATTTTCTTCATCTTTTCTTGCGTTTACTTGGGGCCTTTCCTTTTTGAATCATTTTTCCATCTTTTTCAAATCATTTTTCTCCAAATTAAATCATCCTACAAACATCCCAAACATCATATGAATTTCATCATAAAAACACGATTTATAGGATGAAAATATATACATTCTTGCTTGATTGTATACGTACATTTAGGACACATCACAATGTTCCATGTTGAACTTCTTTAGGAGCTCTCTTGTGCATTTAGCTTGATTAATGGAGATTCCATCCTATTTTTGTTTGATTTGAGTTCCAAGGGAAAAAAGTGAGCACATCCATCATGCTTATCTCAAATTCACCTTTCATCAAATCACTAAATCTCTTCCACCTAGATGGGTTAGTTGATCCAAAAAATAATGTCATCAACATATATTTGACAAATTAATAAATCATTTTTATCTTTCTTAACAAACAAAGTATTATCCACATGTCCTATAGTAAAACCATTTTGGATAAGAAACTTACTCAATCTTTCATGCCATGCTCGTGGGGGCTTACTTGAGTCCATAGATAGCTTTAGTGAGCGTGTAGACATGGTCGGGCTTCTCATAGTCCTCAAAACCTGGTGGTTGCTTGACATAGACCTCTTCTTCAATATACCCATTTAAAAGGGCACTCTTCACTTCCATTTGAAAAAGCTTTATCTTCATATGTGAAACAAATTCACAAAGAAGTCTAATAGCCTCAAATCTTGCAACTGGAGCAAATGTTACTTCATAAGCTAAACCCTCTTGTTGAATGTACTCTTGTGCTACCAATCTTGATTTTTTTTCAATGGAAACCCATTGTCGTCAAATTTGATTCAATACACCTAGTCTTGTCTTTTTATGCCACATCCATGACCCACACATTGTTCTTCTTGAATTGGTTGAACTCCTTTTGCATGGATAAAGTCCATCTTCTAATGCTTCCTTAACATTCTTTGGTTGTACTTGAGAGATGAAGGCATAATGGTTTTGATATTCATTGTGTGATTTCCTTGTCTTCACTCTTTCATCTAAGTTGCCAATGACTTGCTTTAAGGGGCGATCTTTTATTTCTCTCCAATCTTTTGAAAGTTGAGATGAACCACTTTTTGCATTTTGATCATCAATAAATCTTTATCTTCAATTTTCATTTTTTCTAAGTGTTCTTGAAGTGTTCTGCTTTATTATTTTCCATGTTAACACCTACATCCATCATAATATAATGTTCTAAAACTCCCATTTTAACAGAAATCATCATATCCGAACCTACACTACGATTTCAACCTAAGATCCAAAATCCATATTTAAGAATGAAAATGATGTAATAAGTGGAATGGAAGTGATGTCTTACATCAAGAGATATTTAGGAATGATGGGTAGGCAATGAGGAAGTGATTTGGATAGGTTTTAGAGTGATTTGAGTGAAAATGAGATTGTGAAGCCGAGAAAGTTGGATATGGGGTATATATAGACCCCCTGCCTGAAACAGTACTATTTTGTGACTTTTCATGGCTTACTCGAGTTACACGCCTTCTTACTAGAGATAAATTTTTGCCCACAATGGTCTTGGAAACATGGCTTGCTCAAGTTACACAAAGGTTTACACGAGTTAGATAGGCCTTGTCTAACTCGAGTAAATTAGTTTACTCGAGTTATCTAAGTGTTATACAAGACGAGTAACAGGATTGTCTTATTTGAGTTAGCCAGACCCCATATCAAAACTTAGGAGGATCTCAATGTTACCATCCTTAGTCGAACACAAAGATCCACACAAACAAGTCATCATCTCGAGACTCGAAAATCCAACGAAAATCGAGGGAGGCATTACATTTATGTTGGTTGAATTAATAATATAGTGGGCTTTTAAATTTTATTTTGTAATTAATAATAAAGAAATGATGTTGAAATCAAGAATTATAGATGATTTTCATTCAGTTAAGTAGGGATGAGTACAATTCAAATAATGCAATATGTAAACTATTTTTTATTTATGTTATTTTCTCTCTCAAAATTTAAATTTAAATTTATTTATAATTCATAATACTTTGATTTTTTTTAAAATGTATGATACTTATAATTAATTTTCTGACTCTGTCGATAGCTGTGAATGTAACTGAAGTATATATAAATAATATTACACGCATTTTATTATATTGATAAAATTGATGCTGACAAAAAAAACACGTGAAAGAAACAAGAAAAGAGGCGGAGGGGCGTGTGGTTCATCCTTCACCCACTAGGGCTCTTATTGCCAAATAAAACCCCCAAAAAAAACGAAAAAAGGAAAAAGAAAAATATATAGTTAACCTCTTCAAGCTGGAATAGTAGTAGGATACACGTCGCTGAACAACCTTGGCTTGCCAAGCATGACCAATGGCTTTGCAAAAGTAAGACCATCTTTTGATTCAACTAGGCTCCTGCTCGACACGTTTGGTGGCGCAGACCAATTAAAACCTTGAAGAAGCCTTGCCAACAACATTGTTGTCATGGTCGAACCTAATAACACTCCTGGACATCCACGCCTTCCTGTACTAAACGAAATCAATCCCAATTTCGGATCAGCCAGAACCACTTCGGAACCATCCGCGTTGATGTGCCTTTCCGGCATGAACTTGTCAGGCTCTGACCAAATGTTCGGATTCCGGCCCAGAGTCATTCGACTGATTAAGATCTGACTACCCTTTGGAATGAAGTAGCCAGCAACTTTGGTGTCTGCATTTGACACATGTGGAACATTGAATGCTGAGACTGGATGCATTCTGAATGCTTCTCTTGCGCATGCCTTAACATAGTTCAGTTTTGGCAAATCTGATTCTTGCACAAGCCTGTCTCTTCCAACCACTTGGTCTATTTCTTCCAATGCCTTTTTGAGTGTTTTTGGTTCGTTTATCATTTCTGCCAACGCCCATTCGGTCGCATTTGATGGGTTATCCACCGCAGCCAACATTAAATCCTGCATGTATAAGTTAATAAATTAAGTTTGACATCTCTCATTGGTTTGGTCCTTCATTCTGGAAGATTTTATTAAACATATAGTAAACGTCATATATATATGTAGCCGTTTTAGTTTCTAAATTTTTGTTGTTGTTATTATTGTTTTTATCCCAACTAGGAGATGTGTAAATCTCACCTCAGTTTTACTGTCTATGTCTGTTTTACTAATTTGTTTGTTCTTGGAAGCATAACTGCCAGTAAATTTTTTTTTTATATTTTAAGAATTTTGAACATGTAATTTTATGCAAATTCTTAAAAATAAAAAAATAGCTTATTTATTTTTTAATATTATTATCTTTTTGTCACAGTTATAAGTAAAAAATAAATTAAATTAATGAAGTTTTACCTATGTTTCAAATTCAATGTGCGGAAAAAAAAAAGAAACGAAAAAAGAAATTAAGAGAAAATTGTACTTACGAGAATTTGTGCTTTGATTTCTGGTGGGGTAAGCAATGGAGCTCCGTTATCGTCAGTGAGATTGATCAAAACATCGAGAATATCTTCAGGCCCATCACCTTTCTTCTTCAACCCATTTTTCCACATCTCAATCCTTCCATCAATGACAGGATCGTTGTACTTTCTGATATTTTTCAGAGCATTTTGAAGGATCTCTTCATGACCATCCAGATCAAATTGTCTCAACCACGGCATGTAATCTGAAATACTAAATGCATTAATGTATCCAAGAATGATAAAGAGAGAATTAACATGGTCGATTTCATCAGGACCGGGGCCGCCATTTGCCTTCCCTTTCCCAAAGTTTCTCTTGTTAATCATCAACCTCCTAATCACATTACCGCAATAATGTTGGGTAACTTCTCGCATATTCACTATGCCACCTTCCTCTTTGTTACAAAGCGAATGCACGTGAAACATGAGGTTATCAGCTTCTCCGGTTCTCTTGTCCTGAAGCCAACGGTGCCTTTGAGCTGAAAGAATCTCACTAGTCACAATCCTCCTCATCTTCTTCCATTGTTGGCCGTATGGAGTGAGAGCCACAGTCAAGTAACCATACGTTGGCAACTCGGTGGACATATGAACAGGCCTTGAAGTGAAAGTGCTGTCTTGCCTATGCAAGAACTCTTGTGCTATTTCATGCGATGTGACTGTAATTACATGAACTTTTCCGAGACGGAAACATGCGATTCCAGTGTTCTTTTTCTCCATGAATTTGTGAATCCATTGGAACACAGGTTTGTTTGCGAGCATCAAGTGAAGGCACCCAATTACAGGAAAAGTTTTGGGGCCAGGAGGGAGTGGAGGTCCAGCTCCAAACTTGGATTGTTGGTTTCGGTAACCTAAGAGAAGTTTCATCTTGTGAATGGAAAATGTTACAACAGCCAATCCAATTAGTATGGAATAGGTGGGTGAGATGTTAGTGAATGCCGCTGCCATGTCGGCCGACGGTACGGTGAGGTTGGATGTGGTGTTGGTGAAGCCCATTTTGTTAACTGCTTATGTGTATGCTAGGTAATAATTGAGTTTCGAAACACTGCTATGTGCAACAAGGTTCTCGATAGTGAACCTTTGTTGCAGCTTGCAATGTTTCGATACTTGTAATGAGCAACTTAACCAGCCCTTATATAGGAGTTCGTCCATTTTGAAGCGTCAATTTAATTTTATTTGCGATGAAATTATTGTGTGGTCGGCATCCCCTACTTTATATATATTTTAAAAGTTTTGTACACCGGCGTCGCTGAGGATCATGATGATAAATATAATAACATACGACCAATGATGCAGTTAAAATTTGGCTAAACTGGGGTCGACATTTGAATGAAGAGGCGGTGAATGAAATAAAGCCGGTGGAGTCAGCGAGAATACCCTAGGAGGTCTGTCATTGTATACGACAATCATGGTTCATAATAATTAGCACAATGGATGCTAACAGAGCAAGAAGAAGAAAATGAAAGTAGAATCTGATACTCTAACTCTATTGGCCTTGACTGGAGCTTAATTCTAATATCGCTTATAAATATCTTCTTCTCTCAGTCTACAAAATTATATTATCATTCTTTAGGGATCATGTTCCTCTCTTGTAGCTTATCATCAAGTAATATGATCCATAACAAATGATAATTATGATTTTTGAGAGCAATTAAATATATTAAATAATTGAATATATTAATTTTTGACATTTATAAAGAATAAAAAATATAACAAAGTACTAACTAAACATGTAAATAACCCACTGAAAATAGATTTTCAAAAACAAAAAACGAATATTAATTTGATGTCTTCCGTGAGAGCAGTTGTATCGTGGTAACATACAATTTGTTCACTTATGGTTCTCCTTCAATGCTACCAAATGAGCAATAGCTAGTTAGCCTTGCAACACTGGTTAGAAAAGCACGTGTCTTTGTCCTTTCTGCACAAAAAACACGTGTATTTTGTTAGGAAAAGTGCATGTGAATGAATTAAGAAAAAAGAACCGAAATGCATGGGAAATAGTAGAGATAATTCTGTATTCCGCGTTTTTGGTTCTGGCCTCACAAGTCTTTTATTTCAGCACCTCATAAAATAAAAAAAAAGTTTAATTGGTCTCCGTTTTCCAATTAATAGAACGACTTCAATAATTACTCAGCATTGCGAGCGACTAATGCAATGTCCATCAGCTGTCCTGAATTATTTTTGGTTCCAAACTTGGTGCATTTATCAAAAGAAATAATTTGAGGTGGCCAAAACTAAGGAGATTTAACTAAGATCCATTGATCAGTATTTCGCTTATTTCACAAACTTGCGTGCTAGTCTCTGAAGAATCCCACAATTTTGTTAGAACAGAAATGTAAGACTTTTTCACAACTTAGATGCCACCAAAAATCAAGATCGAACCAGAAATATTGGGCAAATGAGAAGAGAACTCTCTTTGTTTTTCACCCATGGCTGACGGTACGCACTGGGGTGAAGGGAGAGCTTTGTTCTACTTTTTGCTGTAATGAGTATCTTAGGATTTTTGTGTAAAACTTTGCTTATATACAGGGACGAAGCCAGAAAATTTTCTGACTGGAGGCACCACTTTAGTAAATAATAAAGAAAATCAGACGTACTTATAAGTATTAAATAAAATCTAAGTCTTACAAAGTTCAAATTTAATTGAAAAGAATAATATAAGTACTAATTTTTAGGTGGTAACAAATTTCTACGACTTTTCATGTTCTGAAAATATTCTAAAATTACTTCATTTTCAATGTTAAAAAATATTTTTCTTGACGTAACACGCCATACAATCATTGAGAAAATCATCTCTCATCTTGTTACTCAAATCAGTCTTGATAATTTTCATAGACGAGAAAGTTCTCTCAACACTAGTAGTTGCAACAGGCAAAACCAACACCAACTCAATAAGTCGATACACCAAGTGAAAAACTTTATGAAATTCCAACTCAACCATCTTCCTAGCAAGAGATCCATTACCATCAAGGTTCGCAAAATTTTCATTTCGTTTCATTTAAAGCATGTAAATTTTCAATTGCTCTTTAAACTCCATTCTATTATAAAGACATAAATCTTCTTGATATAACTCAGCAAGACGGAGTAACCTTGAGTTATTGAACTTAAAGAACAAATTTCAAGGATCAAGACATAATATGCACATCAATAACTCACTACTTAACTCAGTGAAACGACTGTTAATCTCTTCAGCAATAAGATCAATAACCTGACATTATAAAAAACATATTAATCCTATTATTAGAATAAGAAAGCAAAGTTCAAATGATAATAGTGAAAAATTAATACATCGAAAAAGATTCCAACACGAAAGTGGTGGCAGTATGTGGGAGAATGCTTGGACCGAAGACGACTATAAACATTATCTTCAATATAGTGAATCGAAATTCCATTTGTAGAACAAAAGGTGTCAACTTCTTCTAGAAATTCTTCCCATCTATTATCCCTAAACAGAGAAACCATTAAATAAAACGGTGTGTTTCCCAGGTGACAAGTCAAAGCATCGATCAACAATTGCAAGTGGGGGAAACTTGTAATTGGAGATGACTAATAGCGCAAATGGAAAATGTGTAATTTTTCACAACAAGGGTTTCTTTTATGTCTCCAGACCAAACTCATTTGGAATTTTGGACTACTGCAACTCCTTCTTCTTGCTTCAGAGGTCGAACCCTAGCATCCATTGCCACCATCTGTCACCGCCTGCCTTGTCGTCGGCATCAATTCTAACGCAGTTGACCCTTATTTTTCTATCACTCACACTAAAGTCCTGTTTTCTTCATTCCCACATACGTCGCCACCTCAATCTTATCCTTTGCCCAAAAACGATGTCGTACACCAAATACACAGCTAGAAGAGGCGGTAGCGAATTGTTGCCACCACGCTCGCATAGATCTCAAACCATAAGGGGATTGAGGATTCACTAAAGAAACTCCATCACTTGTCTTCTTCCTTTTTTCTACTGCTGCTTTGATTCAAATTGTAGGGAGAGGTTTATTCTATTTTAATGGTGCCCTCTCTTACCTGATGGTGAGGTGGGGGCACCTTATAGGCAGGGGAAAGGAGAACCCCCAATAAGGGGTTCCGGTTGGTGGAAGGTGGGTGCCCAGCCCCAGCCTCCCTCTGTTAGGATCCGTTTTTAGACGATGACTGGCGTACAAGGCAAACTGTCTGTGGGAGCCCGACTCATCTCGCTCAAGTCTCAAAGATCAGAATATACTAGCCAAAACATTTATTATTCTTTAAAACATTTCACAAAAATGTTTATCGTTTAAAGCATAAGTACCATAAATCAAATAATCAATAAATCCAAAAATATATCATGAATACAATATATCAAATACAAATGGAAAACTCGTAACCCTACAGTATCCCAGTGCGAAGATCTAATTAAAAACAAAAGGAGAGCCCGGACAAAAAGGCACCACTAACCAAAAGACACCTCACTGGAGATCAAGATGCAGAACGGTTGCCGAAACCAAAATCTATGAACCTAAGACATAGGAATCAAAGTAAACAGAGAAATAAAAGGGGTTAGGGCCCAGTGAGGAATAACACTCAAGACCGCCTCATATGTGCCTCAAAAAGACCTTTTTGAAAACCGTTCAAAACTACCACATGCGATATAGCAGGATAAGTATGCAAATAATATATATAAAAAAGCTAATACATAGCAGCATTTAAAATTAGTTTCCAAAACGTTCGCAAACAAATCAAATAGCAGGCACGACAACTTATCGAATCAGTTTTAGAGTCAAAACACATGTCGTACATATGGGACCCTATCAAAGGTGAGCATCTGGCAATTAAAAAAAAGTGATGTGAACTCTGCCACTGATCACTACCAAATCATTTGTTGAATCAGAACTCATGGCTACCGGCATCGCTAGTAGCTGAGATTTCTCAAAGCATTGATATACCGAAGGCTACTACTATCTGTAGTGCAGGTGCCCCATATCAGAAAACAATACCAAGTTATACTATTGCATAGTATAAAATCATAGGCATGCAAAGCAGCATCAAAACAGAAAGCAGATATATAATACATATATATCATTTTCCAAAACAAAATATTGATTATTAACATATAACCAGTTTATTAGTTAAGTCAATCCTCAGATTAGTCCATATTCAAATATTATGTTAAACATATCAAAAACCATAATAGAAGTTTCGAGACATAGCCTATATGTCTGAAGCTGCTATTCACTGACCTCAAAATCCAAACTCAAAACGTCAGTAAAGCCCAATTCATCGGTGGCTGGTCTCACTAACAGGAACAGGAAGCTGAACAAACAGGTATATATCAACAGACATATCAGACAAAATGAAAGGCGGTATTGTGGCGGTACCAAATTCTATACAATGCAAATGCATGATCAGACCCTCAGAAAACCCCAAAAGTCTAACCCAAATAGTATTCTATCATTCTTAATCCAAAATCTACATAAAATTACAGTTTGGTCCTCGACCAGTCTAAAACTATGTTATAGTCCTCGAGACTTGACAAATTTAAAAGTAGTCCTTACATATTCTGGAACATCTAGCTATCTTTTTCAAAAAGTCAGAATCATCAAAGGAGTCGTCGAACTCTCAAAAATCGCAAGGCAAGAAAGTTACAACTTTGGTCCCTCGGGAACTTAGCTCACTCGAGTAACCCAATGGGTTCACTTGAGTGACAACCAAAAATGCTTACTGGACTAAGCCAGTTGCTCACTCTAGTAATGCCCTATTATTGGCTTGCTCGAGTAAGCCACATGCTCACTAGAGTAAGGCCATTGCCTAGAATTTCACAACCTCGACCAAACTCGATATAACCGATAAAAATTGGTATCAAACACCCATCTTGACTATAAAAAACCTCATGAATATGAATCTTCACTCAAGTCCATCAGGACAACTCAAAAGGACTTCGAGCTATCTCTAGGTGTTTCTAGACTCACAACATCATGATGTAACAAACCCTAACAATCATTCTAACATAAACTACATGAAACTGAAACTATGAGCATATGTTCAGAACCCTAATATGAACAATCTTACAAAATGAGTAAGAAAAAGGTTTAGAAGCTTAATATTACCTCAATGATGTTCATGAACGAAAGGGAAACAACCAAAATGACTCCTGGACGATTTCAGATCAATTTGAGTGAGAGATGAGAGACTTAAGCCGAATGAGTCGGGTGAAGGTATATATAGACCCCTACCCAAAAACAACATTGTTTCATGCCAAAGTGTGTATCTCACTCGAGTGACATGCCCCTTACTCGAGTAACACATCTTGTTACTCGAGTAACATATTCTCAACCACTGGCGGAACTGGAAAACCTCTGGCAGCTTTTTCAGTTAAGAGTACCTCCACCCGTAAAAGAACCTTGGTGAATCCTCAAGAGGATCTATCAAAGCTGCAGGCGGTGGTGTAGAGACCTCTGGCAAACTGTCTGCATCATGCTGGTCATACTTATCAGCAATAGAATGAGAGATGGCCTCATCAGGTATGCGTCTAGGCCTCATGCAACCTCCACTACAGCCTCTCCTAAGGCGTGTCCATCCATAACTACATGAAATCAAACAAAATTGTATATGCAATTTCAATGCAAGTGCTTGCCACAATACCGACTCAAAGGTCAAAGGAAAATCAAATTGGCTCAATCAAAGATACCTATGCTCCACACCAACCCCAAACTTACGAAACCTAGGCTCTGATACCACCTTTGTCACGACCCGTTTCCAGACGATGACTGACATACAAGGCAAACCGTCTATGAGAGCTCATCCTATCTCGCAGAAGCCTCAAAGATCAAAACATACTACCCAAAATGTTTAATTATTATTTAAAATGTTTAACAAAAGCATTTATCCTTTAAAGCATAAGTAGTAAGAATAAATACCCTAAATAAAATAATCAATAAATCCAAAAATATATCATAAATATAAAATATCAAATACAAATACAAATGGAAAACCCATAACCTTACATCATCCTGGTGTAGAGGTCTAATAAAAAAACAGAAGAGCTCCAACAAAAAGGCATCACTAA